>PVJH01019968.1:24971-41732 GCA_004026705.1 Nesogale talazaci | reverse complement strand
ATATGACCCAGCAATTCCCCTGCTGGGCATATACCCAGAAGAGACAAGCAACAATCCACGACCAGAGATCTGTGCTCCAATGTTCATCGCAGCACAGTTCACAATTGCAAGGAGTTGGAAGCAGTCCATATTCCCATCAACTGATGAATGGATTAAAAAGCTGTGGTACATACATACAATGGAGTATTATGCATCGCTGAAAAGCAGTGATGAATGTATGAAGCACGTCACCGCATGGGAAGAACTGGAGGAAATTATGCTAAGTGAAATTAGCCAAGCGCAAAAGGACATGTACAATATGAATCCGCTGAGGTAAGCATATTAATTATTTTAAAATTGGAAAGGGGCATCGGGAAAAACTACTCTATAGAGAAAATCCTGGGAGAAGGCCCAGGTAATATGGCAGGGGCCAGATCAAATCTAAGGCTACATATGGTAGCCATCAAGGGGGGAGGGGAGGCAGATGGCGATGTGTAGAAAGGCAAGGGGGCACTAAACCATCAAAGGGGAGGGTATTGTTTATATCTCCACAGGAAAAAAGGGACCAAACTTAAACCCGGAGACCCAGCATGTGAATGCAGAACGACAGCATGGAGTGGAGAACCAGTGGAGGGACCTGGGAACACAACCCCAACTATAGGGGCAGCCACCTCTCTACCAGAGGAAGTTGCCTTGGAGGCCAGCACTGAAGCTGAAGCTTAGGGAGTGAGATAAGCCTGACCAGAGCACATGAGAACAAATGAAAGGGGAGGAAGAGAGAATGACGTGCATCCTGGCCCACCGAGCCTTCAGGGCAATAATCCCACTCAGAACAGCTACTGCACAAAGAGGACTGCGCGGCCAGCCCCCTTAAGAAATACGGCTACCCTCGCAAACCCAAGACCTATTGGGACTAGGAAGAAGAAGCGGGGTCAAGATTATACCCTGTTGGACACAACCACACCAATGCAAAGCACTAAGAGTGTGCAGCAGAGCATAGAGTCACAGATGGAGTGACAAGGATATACTTTGGGGCCAGGGTATTGGCAACCCATCCGACTCAACCAGGGGTCACTCTAGGAGGTCAACAACAGACCTTGAACTTATACAGGTTCTTATATTGCTATTATTTTTATTATTCTGTTACATATTGTATAGTACATTGAGGGTAGGTATTTTTAATAGAATGCTCCTTAATTGTACAGGAATTGTGAGATGGACCCTACCTTCTTGGGAAAGAATAAACCAGAACCTGAGAGTGCAGATGCAAGTTCTCAGTCTTCACAGGTGAGAATCCAGGAATCAAGAGCCCCTTCTGCCCCAGAAGCCACACCTCCTTATTTGGAACTTGTAAGTTCCAGTGAGAGCAACATGTAAGGCAGACATAGCCTAAGCCACCGCCCAAGGGTTTTTCTTCACCTTTTTTCCTGTGTGAGAAACCACAGGGTCAGGTCTAAGCCCCATTCCCATGCAGGACTTAATGACCATTACTGATAAACTAAGATACATTTTACAGATGATTCAACAAATTCATTACAGAGTGGGGGAAAGAGAAGGTTAAAAGATAACTTTAAAATGCAATCTGTCCCAGACATCAAAAAGAAATTACAGAAGTTAGGGATAGGTCCAATGACCCCTGCAAGAAAAAAGTTTTATAAAAAAGTTTTTGCCTTTTTAGATTTTAATCTGCTTCTCTCAGATTAAGGGAACCCAAATACGCCTTTAAATGTAAAGTACCAAGTCTAGCCCAAAATAACGGGTTATGAAGTCATTGGATTTTGCTCAGATCTCTCTTGCTTCTGAGTTTGCCTAATAATTGGCAATAAATGTCTATCATACATTTGACATCTATTGTCATAATCTTTGCTTAGTTTCTTCTGCTCTAGTTCTGGCAGAGTATGTTTTTCTTTAGAGAATAAGTGCAAAAATTGTAATGTGCTGCCAAAATTCGAAGTAAAAAATCCTGGGTCCATCTTAAGAAAGTTGAAGGAGGCCAAAGTTCCTGAGAGTAGTCCAATTGACTAGCTGACTGGACCTGAAGTTCAGGCACCCTCCTGAATCAACAACCACCAATCCTCTCTAATGAATGACTTTTTTGCAAGTATCATTTGATTATTCCACTTGTGCTACTTGCTATATCTTCAGTATTGATAGAGTTTAATCTAAAACTATATCGATTGTTTCTTTTACCTTTTGTATTGTTACAGGAACTAAGAATGCTTTTGTTAGACTGTCATAATACTTAGTAAGTGCAGGAATCCTGGTGGTCTAGGGGTTACTCATTGGTCAGCAATGGTAAACCACCAGCTACTCCTCAGGAAAAATCAGGTTTTTCTCCTTCTGTAGAGAGTGACAGTCACAGTCTATCTTTCTGTGTCCTCAATTCTGAGATGACAAAGAAAAGGCATAACAACCATTGTGATCAAGGAAGGCTGGGGTCGTGTGCAGCCTATTCACTGCACATACTCCGCCTGCTGCATGCCCAAACACAAGATCATCAGGACCTTTGTACTAAGACACAGAGTGGAGGCCGCAGCTCTCAGAGACATTTCTGAAGCGAGTGTCTTTGACAAATACGTGCTTCCCAAGCTATCACGAAGCTACATTATTGTGCGAGTTGTGCCATTCACTGCAAGGTCGTCAGGAACCGATTGCATGAAGCTCAGAAAGTCCAACTACCCCCCCCCCACCCCTAACCCATTTTAGAACTGCAGGTGCTCCCCGTGACCTCCTCCAAAGCCTATGTAAAGATTAGAAGCTGAAGAAAACAAACCTATAAGAAAATAAAGTGGGGATTGTTCTTAAAAAAAAAAAAGAGTTCCAGTCTCAGAAACTCAGCCGGACTTCTACCCTGCCCTACTGTAGACTCCCGCTGACTCAGCAAAACCTCAATGGCGGTGAGTTGTCAAGGCGAGGAGTTGTTAGGTGCTGTTGCATTGAGTCCAGTTTGTAGTGACCCTGTCCCACAGAATGGCGCACGCCCCAGTTCTGTGCCCTCTTCACGACCAGTGGCAGGCTTGTGCCTGCTTTTGTCACCACTTTGACAGTCCATCTCATTGAAGTTCTAACCCAGCGCTTCTCAACCTTCCTTATGCCGCGAACCTTTCATACAGTTTCTCACGTTGTGGTGACCCCCCCCCACCATAAAATTATTGTTACCGCTACTTCACAATTTTGCTATTGTTACGAATCATCATGTAACTATCTGATCTGCATGATGGATTTTCATTCTTATAAACTGAATATAATTAAAGCATACTGATTAATCACAAAACAATATGTAATCACATTTTGTGAAATATTTATTTCTAATTACAAATACATGAAATTTTGTCATAAGCATGGGGTAGCATGGGTAACGATCTTCACGATGGGTACTCATATGCAGGCTTATCTGCATGTGGGCACCTGGAGAAGGATAGAGGAGCAGTGTCTCAATTCCTAAGATTATTGGAAATATGTGGTTTCCTATGGTTTTAGGTGACTCCTGTGAAAGAAAGGGTTGTTCAGGTCCCAGGTTGAGAGCCACTGTTCTAATATTTTTTCACTGACTCCCCACTTTATGAACTGTGATGTCTTTCTCCAGGGACTGGTCCCTCCTGGCAACATGTACATCCTCACTTCTAAGGAGCATCGTGGCTATACATCTTCTGAGACAGATTTTCTCATTCTTACTGCAATCATGGTATATTCATATTCTTCACTAACACCACAATTCAAAGGCACTGATTCTTCTCTTGTCTTTCTTACTCAGAAGATAAAGAATTTCTGAGCAAATGTAACAGGGATAAATGTAACCAGAGACATAAAAGACTTGCACACAGAAAATTACAAAACACCACTAGAGGAAATGAAAAGAGAGCTACACAAATGAAAGAATATACCATGCTCACAAATGGGAAGAATTAACATTGTATAGATGCCAATACTATCCCAAGCTTTTTATACATAAAGTACAATTACATTATCATGCCTTTAAAAGATGGAAAAACTAACCACTAGTGTTATGTGACCCTAAAGAGCTGAGTTATGGCAAAATACAATATTAATTTGAAGAAAAATAAGTCAGGGCTCATACCCCACAAAAACAAGCCGACGATGGATCAAATACCTAAATGTAAATACTAAAATTATTAGAACAATGAAATAAAAAGTAGAACAAACTTTGGGGCTCACCAACAAAAAGACCAAAAATTCAATGAAAAATAGAGGATATAAGCAGATCCTTTAACCAAAGAAGATATTCAGTCTATCAACAAATGCAAATACATGTGCTCGATCATCGTCTACATCAAAACAACAGTATCTCTATCAAAGAAAAAGATATAAACGTACCCCAGCTTAAAATAACAGTTCACCTACATCAAAACAACAGTAAGATATGAACTTACTCCAGCTTTATTAGCAACAATTTAAAAAGCAAACAAAACCCTCCAAACACAAGCCATGCTAGTGAAGGCGGAGATACTGGCATCCTCACACACTTCAGGTAGGGTTATAAAATGGTACCACCACTGTGGAAAGCAGCCTGGTATTTCCTTAGAATTTTCCAATCAATATCACATGATGTAGCGATCTCATCAGTAGGAAGATAGCTTAAGAGTACAGGGGTGGAGACTGTCTGGCCTATGGGCCATATGAAGTCTGTGAAATCATCAATATCTGCTAAGATCACATGCCTCGCTTATCATTAGAGGTGAGTTACTTAAATGTTGGACCAATATGGCCTAAGAATGATGTTCTACATATCCAAGTGGACCTTGTTAGAGAAAAACTCTCCCCACCCCTGTTTTGGGGAAATAAGCACTGAGATATACACATGTAAGCACATGCTTGTATTCATGACAACATTATTCACAATAGTAAAAAGTTGGAAAGAAACTAAATGCTCATCAATGGATGAATGGATAAACAAAGCATGGTACATATATACAATAGAATTCTATGCATTGTTAAAGAATAATGATGAATCCATGCCATACCTCATAGTAGAGATCAAAATGCAGCACATTATAAAGAATAAAATTATTCTGTCAGATAAGATCGAATATTGTATTAATTCATTGTTATAATAAGTCAAGACAAAGTTTGCACCTAAAAGAACACTATGAAGGTTACCACTTTCTGCGAAGTAGACAGATACTAACTTGGGTGCAGTGGAAAGCAATATCTTATGTGAGGAGGCTAGCAAAAAATGGTCAAAGCATAGGAAGGAGGAGTACAAAAGTTGATGGCAACAGATTTAAATACTACTAAATACATAATCACAATAATAGCAAGAACAATAATCTTCTAGTGCACACACATATGGGGTGATGAAAAAAAGTAGCCATAACAAAACACTTTAAGGAAATGAACTTCTGGGCCCGGGTTCATGGCCATCATCGCAAGGTCCACAAAGAAAATGTTTATCATCCTACTCTTGAATAGCAACTGCGGTGTTAAACGTTTGTGAGCAGCCAGCTAAAGAACAAATATCTGTCTGTGTTAGTCCGGGCAGTCTAGAGGAATAAATTTCATAGCATGCATATAGGTATAAGGAAAAGGTTTATATACAAGAGGAACAGGACATTGAGCCCAGTCCAGTTCAAAGTCTTAAGTTCGATATTAACCCATATGCTGAAATCAGTCTATATAGTCTCCTTCCGACTCACGAAGTCACAGGTCAGTGGGTACAGAATCCAGGCGCTGGCAGAGGTCGCCACATGGCTCCTCGCTTCCAGGGCTCAGGGTCCATCAACAGCAGAAGCAACTCATCGCTGGCAGAGGTCTCCATGTGGCCGCCCCAGCTTCAGAGGTCTGGCTCTATCAGGGCAAGGCTGTGTGGTCTCTCCGCCGGCTCCTCCAGCTTCTCGGGTGCTGCCAGCCTATCTGTTCCGTGATTCCTCATTTCTCACTAACTCCCAACAACTGGGGAAGATAGCTTCTCATCTTCACAAGGGAAATATCGCGAGATTTCCCAGAAGTCTCAGGAGAAAGCCATGCCCACATAGAGGCCTCACTGGCTACTCAATGGCTATCTCCAGATTAACAAGCTAGTAGACTCCACACCTATATTTCAATCATAAAATTAACATAAGCACATGACTGCCACACTGTCCCTTCCAGTTTGGAACAAAAAGAGGAAAAACATCAAAGACCCATGAAAATAATTAGCATGAAGGATTAAACTAGAAGACTAGAAGAACTAGGTGGTACTGGCTACCACTACCGACCACTCTGCAAAGGATATTAAAAGGTCCTAGATCGAATGGGAGAAAATGTGGGACAAAGCTCTAAATTCTAAAGATGATCAGGCTTATAGAAACCAGTGGACCCTCTGATATTGTGGTGCTTCGTTGCCCTTCAGACTTGGAACTTAACCCTTGAGGCTCCCAAAGGATAGGTCTCCAGCATGAAAAATAACATGCCAGGTTATGCGTTTCTTGGAAAGCATCAATTTTACATCAAAAGGGAAGTATTTTCCCAAAAACAAAGTTTAGACAGTGTAAGGAGTTAGGAAATAAGCAAGAATGAAAATGGGAAACAGTGTAGATGTGGAATGAATGAGGTCACATTGTGAGGATTGCAATCAAGAAGATGAACAGAATGTGATGGAGTTGACTGCAAGCTAGCTTGTTCTGTAAGTCTTCACTCAATTCGCAGTTCACTGTCAAAAAAGAGACAAGTTTTGAACACCGCATTACCATGTGACTCAGCAATTCCATGCTAAATATATACCCACAAAAATGAACAAAAACAGTAACAGGCCGGACCAAAACTATGAACCTATACGCCAGTGTTCATTGTAGCAATTTTTGCAATAGTCAGGAAGTAGACACAACCTAAATGGACAAGCAAATGGGGTAAACATAAAATCCAAGGTCACTGCCAGCAAGTTGATTCCCATGCATAGTGACTCTATAGGGCACCATCGAACTGCCCCCCTCCCCCCGGGTTTCTGCAATGGAACACTTTATGAGAGTTGAAAGCCTTATCTTTTTATCATGGAGGGGCTGGTGGTTTTGAACTGATGACCTTTCAGTGAATAGCACAACACATAACCGACAATGCCACCAGGACTGCTAGCAAATGGGGGTATATACATACATTATGCAGCCAGAAAAATAAATGATGTTCTGATGCATGCCAGAACATGAATGAACTTTGAAAATAACTGCTGCATGAACTAAGTCAACTGAAAAAGGACACATATTTTATATCCTTACTTATGGAGTTGGAGAAAAGAGAATTAGTACTTGGAGAATACATTCATCCTGCTAATAGAAATGATGTTGGACTGAGGGTATGGAAAGAGAGTTGGGCGAGAGGGTGGGAGAATGGGGAGCTGATAGCATTGGTGATTGTATAGCTCCACTCGATGGGATTGCACAACAGAATTGTACAAATGTGGATATATTGGATTGTGTAAGATGAATCAATATAACTATTATTTTTACAAAGAAAATAAGCCTTTTCTACAAATTCACGGTGGGGTGGGGAGAAATTATGGTAGAGATGGCATGATAAGATTTTTTTTTCACAAAGTTTGTTTATAGACCAACAAACTGTTCATTGGAACTTTTCATAAAGTTTGTTTATAAAACCATCAAACTATTAATTGGAAATAACCTTTTTTCCCCCAACAATATAAATGGTGACTACTTATAGAAATCAAGTGGACTATTTCTGTGCAAGGAGAGGATGGAGAAGCACAATATCATTTATTAAAGTTGGGGGAACACACAGAACAGAGCATTACTTGTTTATGTGCAAGTTCAAATTGAAGCTGAATAAAAATGAAAACAAGTCCACAAGAGCCAAACTAAAATCTTGAGTTTATCCCACATGCATTTAGAGACCATCTCAACAATAGATTTGACACATTCAACACTAATAACAGAAGAACAAATGAGTTGTGGAATGACATCAAAGACATCAAAATAAATTCAAAATACCATTTTAAAGACAAAAAAAAGGAAGAAAAGGCCAAACATGAATACGAGCGTACACTCTAAAACTTTCTCTTGAACTTACAGTAGCTATTGTGAAAGGAAGAAATGAAGTAAAAGGCTAAATGCATTACTTAAAAGGGTGCCTTGAAATGACATATAATGAAACATGAAAAGACCTGATATTGGAAAACCAAAAGGGAAGACCCACTTAGCCTTTCTCAAACTGAAACAACTGAAGGAAAGATTCAAGCCTGGTGTTGCAATATTGAAGGATTCCTTGGTTTAAAATGTTGACTAATTCAGCAATCATCAAAAGTAGCAGGAAGGAACATACAGAGCCACCATACCAAAAAGAATTGGCTGACATTCAATGAGGCCAACCTCATTCAAAGCATATTATCAGAAACTGATGGACTTGAAAGAAGAAGGCCAAGCTTCCCTGACCGCATTTGTGAAAAACAATGGACTCCATAAATTGATGGAAGACCAACTGATATGTTTCAATAAATGGATGGGATGCTAGAAGCACTCACTCACCTATGCCAAGAAATTTGGAAGACAACTATCAAGTCCTTGACTGTCCATAGTTGTGCCCCTTAGTCCATAGACAATCCATAGTTATGCCCCTTTCCAAAGAAAATTGATTCAACAGAGTGGGGAAATTATTAAATGGTATCATTGATATATACATAAGTAAAGATTTTCTGCAGGTAATTTTTAAAAGGTACATCAAAGGGAACTGTAAGAAAGCCAAGCCAGATTTAGAAAAGGATGTGGATGAGCACTTTCATTACTGATGTCAGATGGACTTTGGCTGAAAGCAGAGACTAGAAAGACAATTAATTGTGTTTCTCTTGAACTTAAAGTAGCTATTGTGAAAGGAAGAAATGAAGTAAAAGACTAAATGCAGTACTTAAAAGGGTGCCTTGAAATGACATATAATGAAACATGAAAAGACCTGATGTTAGGAAACCAAAAGGAGGCAATCATTTGAACATAATTAGGGGATTTTTCATGGTTTAAAACTAGAGAAAATATGAATCAGGATTATATTCTTTCACTATAATAATTCAGTCTGTCAGCAGAGCAAATAATCTGAGATTCTGGATTATATAAGTAGGAACATGGCATCAGGATTGGAGGGAGGTTCATGAACAATCAATATCATTGACTTGCACATGAACAAACAATGCTCTTTGACGTGTCTTCCCCCAACCTTACTCTAATCGATGATATTTGGTGAAAACTTAACAATGAGTAAGAAAGATCAAAGAAGAATTGTGCATCCAAATTATAGTGTGGCAAGGAATATTTAATATACAGATTACTGGAAGCACAAAAAAAAAATCTGTTGACAGAAGGATAGCCAGGCAGCTCCTTAGAAGGTGTGATGGTAAGACTTTATCTTATGTATTTCAAATATGTTATCAGGAGGGGCTAGTCTCTGGAAAAAATAGGTAGAGGCTCAGAAAAAAAAAACAGCCCAGAAAGACCACCAAAAAGATTGATTGGCACAGTGGCTTCAAGGGCGGGCTAACCTACAGCAAGGATGTGAGGATTGTTCCAGGCAGTGTTTCACTCTGCTATACATAGAGCTTATGAGTGGGAATTGTCGAAGCAGCAGCTACATTACTTTTAATTATCCTACTGCATTACTCATTCATACATGAGTTGTCTCAAATAATTTCTGTTGTGAATTAGAGAAAAAAGGATTATTAAACAAATATATATATATATTAATCACTTTATTGAGTGCTCTCACAGCTCTTATAGCAATCCATACATCCATTGTGTCAAGCACATCTACATGTTGCCCTCAGTCTTTTCAAAATATTTTCTTTCTACTTGAGCCCTTGGTATCAGCTCCTAATTTTTTTCATCCCTTCACCACCCTCCCACCTTCATGAACTCTCAATGATTCATAATTATTTTTGTTTTCATATCTTACACCGACCACTGTCTTCCTTCACCCACATTTCTGTTGTTTGTCCTCTTGCTGAGGTGGGAGAAGGTGGTTATACATGTGATTGGTTCTCCTTCCCCACCCCCTCTCTCACTTCCCCCACCCTCATGGTATTGCTACTCCTATTATTGTTCCTAAGGGGTTTATCTGTCCTGAATTCTGTTTGTCGAGAGTTCTTAGCTGTACCAGTATACATACTCTCTGGTCTAGTCGAATTTGTAAGGTAGAACTAGGGTTATGATAGTGGGGGAGGGGGAGGAAGCATTAAAGTAAATATTGTTTTATTGGCCAATTAATTGAAAGGAAGATTTTCTTTGGTATAATTCTATAATTTTTCTCTTTAGGAAATTTTGCACATTTTCTCTGTGTTCACTTTTATTCAGCTGACATTTTATAGATCAGTTAAAAGGAACATCATGGCAAACCTTGATGAAGTTTCATCTTACATTAATAGGTTATACTGGAATAAAAATAAATTACATGGGAAGAATTAACTAGAGGATTCAAATTTTGTTCTTGTCACTCGAGTCAATAATAAACAAAACATAAAATGGAGTTCTTTGCTTATTTTCTTTTGGGGGTGGGTGGGTGGGTTGTTTCTGAAGTGTGTTTGTGTGGTGTGAATCAGTGAAACAGAAATAGTTAAACTGGTTATGCATGGAACCTATGAAGATGGTGGTTAGGAAAACTGGCTTTAGGTAAGAGTCAATCATTCCAAAACTCTCTTGTTCTGATTTTGGTTCTGACCTATCTGGTTTTTTTTGCCTGACTCACCACAGCCATCCAAGATTCTTAAAGAAATGACACTATTTTATATACCTAAGATTGTGTTTTCATATACATTTACCAGTTAAATTTTAAAAAAACATAATATTGCACTTACCTTTATTGCTCTATAAACCTTGAGATATGGTTGTGACATCCCCACTACGACAGTACCAGGATGAGACTAAACTTTTATAATAAGTATTTTCTCTTTCATTATAGCTACAGTATTTATTTGCACATTGTTGGGTTATTAGCTGCATGATTTGAGCTTGTACTCTAAATCTAGTGGCTTGAAGTTGTCCAGCTACTTACATTGATTTGTTATATAAGTTCAGGACTAACAATATGAGGCGAGGTTAGCATTTAATTCTGTAGAAAAGGAAAGCTCTTAGTGCTTCAGCATCCCTTCCGGCGTTCCTCTTTCCTATTTTGCTTCTCTCTTCACAGACAGTACAATCCTTTTCCCTTAATTAGGCTGCAAAGCGTACAGGCTAGCATTATGCCACGCAGCCACTCAGCCAGCACGTGGCCATTTCATGTCCCATCTATCTTCTATTGGAAAAGGAAAAAGTGTGCATATGCATGCATGAGTCCCCATGAGAACAAAGAAGCCAGGTGGAATTACTTGTCATAAGCCTGAGGCCACAAGACCTCACAAACCTCATAAAGCAATATATTATTCATTTGGCTAAGTTAATAGTTCTTTAAATTTTGAGAAATGTTTAGTAGAAACATGCACACCTTAATTAATACATATTTAAAATAATTATCATCATTCCATTGCATAGTAAGCTTCTCTAATTAATATGCTCATATTTTTATGGAATTTTTACAAAAAGAAAAATTACAAAGTATTTTTCATTTTTCTTTGTTGGTTTCTATGTTTTCAGGTTTGTAGTTGTAAGAATCATGCATTAATTAATATAATATAAATCAACACAGGTTAATTTATATTATAAACATAATTATATTATAAATATAATCAATATAAGTTAATATAAACCCAACTCACATATTTTTAGTTCTTGCATCGTAAAAACACAATAAGGAGAATAACAGGTTATAGGCACAGAGTGAAATCAGGATCTGTATGTCCACAATGATGTGAATATGTGAATTAATAAGTGAATGCACTTGCTTTTAGAGTAGGATGCCAGCTAACAAGTGCAAGACAAATGACTGAGGAGGAGTAGGTTTCTCAGCGTGGAATCCGCCATGGTGACATGAGTCAGGGAGCACATGGTCGAGCGGAGCCTTCAGGATCTTCATTTGTTGATGGGGCATGACTCAAGGTAAAGAGAGACAGTTGCAACAATTTTCTAAAGATCAGAACTTGAAATGCAAGAAATATGAAGCTAGGAAAACTAGATGTCAAATATGAAATTAATGCATATAGATTGATTTCCTAGGCAATAGTGAGCTGAAATGAACTGACATTGACTGATTTGCCTCAGAAAATCAGATGAGTTGCTATGCCAGGAAAACACAAACAAAGGACATTGAAAAATCAATCATGAAGTAAAATGCTGTCTGTGATGGAATTACATCTATTTGCCAAAAGGTTATTAAAAAGACAGGAAAGAAATGATCAAAGTAGATGTTAGATTCTTAAGCTTGCTCTTAATCATAGAGTAGTTAAAATAAATGGAAGAAATGATGAAGTCAATAAACCGTTTTCAAAAAAGTTTTCAAAGGCAGTGTGAGAAGACAAAGTCAAATATTATAATGAAATGTGCAAAAATCTAGAATTAGAAAACCAAAAAAGAATAACACAGAGAGAATATATTAAACTGAAAGAATTCAAGATAAAATACAAGCCTTGAGTTGCAATCCTGAAAGATTCTATGGGTAAAATATTGAATGATGCAAGAGTCATCAAGAGAAGATGGAAAGAACAAAGAGTCTTTGTACCTAAAGATAACTAGAGTCCACCATTTCAGAAGGTAGCATACGAAGAAGAACCAGTCGTGTGGAAGGGATAAGTTCAAGCTGCATTGAATGCATTAAAGACAAATCTCCAGGAATTGGTGATATACCTACTGAGATGTTTCAGCAAGCCAATGAGGCACTGGAAGCTCTCACTCCTCTCGGCCAGGAAATTTGGAAGACAGGTACTTGGCCAACTGACTGGAAGAGGTCTATATTTCTGATTTATATAGAGATCTATAGCATTCCAAGGAAAGGTGACTCAATAGAATACTCAACTATAGAACAAGCTAGTTATTAGTATTACTTTAGTAATAATTTTATTGGGAGCTCTTACGGATATTATAACATTTTATAACTCAGTTAGATCAAACATAATTTCTCACACATTCAGTTTCTTGAACTCTTTGATATCAGCTCCCTCTATCACCACCCTCCTCCACCCCATTCCCCAAGAACACTTATTCTTATTGCCTTTTCCCCTGTCTCTTAGCTCATCCAATATATCCATTCAACTACAATTCTGTGAGAACAATATTTTGGATCTTACATGCCTGTGTAATTTTGGTAAATATCATCCAACAGTGGTTGCAGCAGTACATCAATAGGGAACTACTAGCGGTTCAGGCTGGATTCAGAAGAGAACATCGAATAAGTGATAACATTGCTGTTATCACATGGATCTTGGGTGAAAATAGTGAATACCAGAAAGATGTTTACTTGTGCTTTATTGACTAGGCAAAGGCATTGTACTGTGTGGACCATAACAAAATATGGATAAACTTGAGAAGAATGGGAATTTCAGAACACTTCCTTGTGCTCATGCAGAACTTGTACAAGAATCAAGAAGCAGTTGTGTGAAAAGAACAAGGGAACACTGTATGGTTTAAAATCAGGGAATGTGTGTGTGCATCAGGTTTGTATCCCCTCACCATAACTGCACAAACTGTTGAGAAAATAGTCAGAGAAGCTGCTGGATTATACGAAGAAGAACGTGGCATCAGGATTGGATGAAGCCTTTTTTAAGAAGCTGCGGAAAACAGATGACACAATCTTGCTTGCTGAAAATGAAGAGGGACTTCAAGCACTTGCTGATGAAGATCAAATATTGCAGCCTTCAATATGGATCAGGACTCAATATAATGAAGAACACAATCCTCACAACTGGACCCATAAGTACCATCATCATGATAAATAGAGGAGGATTGAAATAAGGATTTTGCCTTGCTTGACCCACAATCAATGTTCATGAAAGTAGCAGTCTAGAAATCAGATGACATTGCATTGGGTTAATCTACTGTACAAGATCTCCTTAAAGTGCTGAAAAACAGGGATGTAATACTCAGGGTTAAAATGCACCTCACCCAAGCCATGGTATTTTACATCGCCTCACAAACATGTGAAAGTTGTATAGTGAATAAGAGGACTGAAGAAAAATCGATGCATTTGAGTTGTGGTGCTGGAGAAGAATGTTGAATGTACTGTGGGCTGCTAAATGGACAAACAAATCTGTCTTGAAGAAATGCAGCCAGAGTGCTCCTTAGAGGCAAGGATAGCAAGACTTCATCTTACATACTTTGGACATATTGTCAGGAGACACCAGTCCCTAAAAAGAACATCATGCTTGGTAAAGATGAGGGGCAGTGAAAAAGAAGAACACGTTAAATAAGATGGATTGACACAGTGTCTGAAACAATAGCTTCAGACATAGAAACAATTGTGAGAATAGTGCAGGACCCTGCAGTGTTTAGTGCTGTTCTGCTGGGGTTGCTATCAGAACAGACTCAAAGGAACCACCACCACCACCACTACCATCACCACCACCACCATCACCACCACCACCACATATAGTCTACTTCTCAATCCATCTCAAATCTGATCACTTTATTTTATACTGAACTAATTCAAACCAACCATTTTAGGATATGGTTGTAACCTACTAATAACTCGTGCTGATCCTACAGGACAGAGTAGAACCATCTCTGTTCATTTCTGAGACTGAATCTTTTTTTGTTTATTTGTTTTTGCTTTTTGTGGGCATCACTGCCTCTGGTGGTCGTGGGCGCTACCCAGCGCTGCTCCTGAGAGTGGCCGCTGGATTTGAACTGCCAAGCCTGCGGGCCGCAGTCCCGCACTCAACCACTTACGCCACCAGGGCTCAGCCGGAGACTGAATCTTTAGGGGAACACAAAGCCTCATCTTTTTCCTGTAGAGTTCTTAGGTGGTACAGATGGTTAGTGTGTCTGACTGCTAACCCAAAGCTTAGGGTTTGAGTCCACCCAGAGGGGTTTTGAAAAAAAATTCAGAACATGTACTTCAAAAGCAGTCATAGGCATTGAACATACTCTGGAGCATAGTTCTATTCTGACCCGTACGTATAAGGTCCCTATGAGTTGGAAATGACTGTGGCTACAGGTTTTAGAATGAAGAAAACAAGTGAGGTCAACAAATATATACGGATCTTCAAGATGCATTATCAAGTGAACTCGCAAAACAGAAATATGCAAAATTATAACTGTTCACTTATTGACTATGTCTTTATGTGAAATTTTCATTTAAAACAGTAGTAAAGAACCAGCTATCCAGCAATTTTGTGCATTAAAGATATATATATATATATCATTTTACTAATATGATATTTTATCATATTATACAATATATATATGGCAGTAAGGAATGCTGCTGTCCTAGGTGAGAGTAACATTTAAAATTCATATGTCATCTTGGCTGGGCCATGATTTGAAGCGGTTTTTGCAGGTTTCTAATGAAGTGACTTGGCAGCTATGTGATGATGCAGTTATTCTCTTTAATAAGTAATGTGGTCATCTTTCAATTTTTCATAGCACTGATGTTTGCCTAATGACTTGGTCTTTGGAAACTAATCGTGCTGCTAAGTGAAGAGCAGATGTAATCCCATTTACCTGTGAATCACGTGTACTCACACACATAGAATGGTGGTCAGTGGTGGGAAGAGGTTTGAGATTGAGAGAAGAGAGGAACTTTTATTATGGTGCTGTTAACATTTCTAAGCGATCAGGTACCAGTTTCTATCTTTAAAACTCAATTTGTAAACTCATTGAGGGAAAAATCTTATCTTTCTTACTGATTTCTAGATCCCAAATCCCCAGCATACTATGGTCCGATAAAATGTAATGAATAAAAATTAATACTATTTAAAACATTCTAATGAAAATAATCAGGGATAGTAAAAAATAGTGTGTCATTTAGACTGTTTGTTATTTGGTTAATAATAAAAAAGTTTGAAGAAGGCTGTAAGATCAAGTAAGACACACATGTATAATGGAGTCCTACTCATTAAAAATGTCATATTAGTAAAATACCTCAAGAAATAGAAAAATGTTCAGCATGTCCAGGCAGTGCTTCCTCTCTCTCTCTCTTTCTGGTCTTTCCTTTTTCTTTCCTTCCATCTCCCGCTACCCCCACAGACCTGCCCATCCTCATACAGCACTCTTTCCTTTCCTTTTCTCTCTTTTACTTTCCTTTTTTCTTCTTTATTATTTTTCCTTGTTTTTTTTTTAACATTGCTTCTACTTCTTCTAAACATACATCTGTATCTTTATTTTCTTGTCTGCTTACACCTTTCCTCTTTTCCCACCCACAGTACCTTTCTATCCTTCCATTCCCTTTCCTCATGAAACATATTTCAAGGTATCCATTCATTTTTATTACTTCTCTTAAAATATATTTTTCATCATTTTAATAAACTTCTTGGTCTCTTTATATGGCACTTTATTTTCTTTTAAAAATAATTTTATTGACATACACTTCATATATCACCCAATTCAAGAGTTCAGTCTCATCAAGAAGAGTTGTGCAATCATCACCACAGTCAATTTCAGAACTATTTTTAAAAATCATTTTATTGGGGATTCATACAACTCTTATCACAATCCACACATAACATCCTCCGTGTCAAGCGTTTTTGTACATTTTTTTCTCTCATCATTCTCAAAAGACTATCTTTCTTATGTAACCTTCCTCTAGTTCCCATGCTGCCTCCCACCCACTATCATGACCCCAATTCTACCACATAAATCCAGCTAGACCAGGAGATGTACAGTGAAGTTGGAAACATGGGAAACTTAGGATAGATGATCCATCAAGACTAGTGATGGGAGTGGTAATACCAGGAGGGTGGAGGGATGGAGGAATGGAGAGGGAGAGCCAACT
>PVJH01019968.1:0-24871 GCA_004026705.1 Nesogale talazaci | reverse complement strand
TCTCTCTAGGGCATGGACAACAGGGAAGTGAGTGTTAGGACACATTGGACAGTGTGCAGGATGAAAAAATAATTTGTAAATTACTAAGGGTTCAAGGGGAAGGGGGGGGAGGAAGGGTAATATAGGGAGCAGATAATGGGGGCCTGGAGGGAGGGAGAATGTTTTGAGAGGGATAATGGCAATGGGTGTGTAAAAGTGGCCTGAATACAACTGATGTTGTTAGGGATTGTGATGGGAGTTGTAGGGGCCCCCCAATAAAATTATTAATTTTTTTTAAAAAGGGGGGAAGGGAAAGGGGAGGGTTTTTTTAAAGGAGCTTGTATCAAGGGCTCAAGTGGGAAATGTATGTGGAAATATGTGTGCAAATGTGCTTGATACAAATGATGTACTGAATGTTGTAGTAGCTGTAAGAGCCTCCAATAATATTTAAAAAAAAAAAGACTATCTTTCTATTTGAGTCCCTGGTATCCATCCACACCTCATTTTTCCTCTCCCTCCCTGCTCCTCCCTCCTCCACAAACCCCTGGCAATATATAAATTATTATTATTTTGTCATATCTTACACCATCTGACATCTCCTTTCATCTACTTCTCTGCTGTCTGTTGTCCAGGGAGAAGGTTATATTTAGATCCTTGCAATTTGTTCTCCCTTTCTACCCCACCTTCCTTCCATCCTCCCATTATTGCCCTTCTCACCACTTGTTCTAAGGGATTCTTCTGGCTTGGGTTCCTTGTGTTTCTAGTTCCTATCTGTATCAGTGTACATCCTCCAATCCAGCCGGATTTGTAAGGTAGCACTGGGATCATGCCAGTGGGGTTGGGGAGGAATTATTCCAAGAACTAGAGGAACATTGTATGTTTCATCATTTAATTTCAGAACATTTTATTCTTTCTTATAATCATTGTTGTTAGATCTCCATTTCCCACTGACCTTCCCCTGCTATGCTCCTAGGTAATTAATTATTAATCAAGTAATTATCTCTATAGATTTACCTATCCTGGATTTCATATACAGAAAGTCATTGAAAAATGGAAACAAGAAGCAAATAAACAAAAAGAGCAATGACAAAACATAGAAACAAGGCAGAAAATATTAAAAACTGGGGGCATAGAGGTAATGCCTTGGATTGCTAACTGCAAGGTCAGCAGTTTGAAACCACCAGCCACTCTGTGGGAAAAAGATGAGGCTTTTTATTCATATAAACTATTAACTATAAATAGTTTATAGTCTTAGAAACCCACATGGATGGTTCTACATTGTCACTCTGAATTGTAATTGATTCTATGGGTGTGAGTTTGGTTTTTGGTCTCATTTGAAAAGGAGGCAGGGAATATTTAAAATTGAAACAACTTTAAAAAGTCTCAACGGGGGATAAAATGATAAGGTGTTAAATTTTTATCTAACTGCCTCTATCATAATTGGACTTTATAATGCTAACAGAAAAGCTATTCATACCCCAGGAATACGGTCAGTCAGAGGGGATTCAACAGAGGTTTAATCTTTGTGAGGACCCTGCAAATGGATTTTGGATTTTCACTGTCAGCCATAACCTTCTACAACCTGAGTATTCACAATTTAAGATTTGATATTGTTCCTTGTTCATATTTGGGCTTTATTTTACAATCCTTGGGTCACACAAGCTAGTGGGTTTCTTCCATGTGGACTTAGTTGGCACCTCACTTAGATCGCAGCTTGTCCTAACACAAGCCTTTGACTCCCCGAATATTCTTTTCTATAGCTAGGCACCATCTGGTTTCTTCACCATACTGTGCTACAGCACCACCTTCATATGGAGAGGAAAGAGACCTCTAGGATAAACAAAGTACTCCTTTTAAGAAAAATAACAAAGTAGGAGTCTTCATATTATCCAACCTCAACACCTATTATATAGCTACAGTAAAAAAAAAAAAGTCTGATACTGGAACAATGATCAAGCGAAACAGGACCCCGATCTTATCCTATGTATCAAAACCAAATTCAAGGTAGATCAAAGACCTAAATGTAAAAATCAGGCTAAGCAAGGACAATGAATCTATGAGGAAACACTGAAACGCCAATGAAGGTGGTAACAAGATGGTGGGATAGGAGGGAGATGAAAGGAAATAGAGGAAAGAGCTAGAAGGCAAAGGGCACTTGCAGAGGTCTAACATAGGTATGTCCATACATAAATCAACTATCTGTTATAAGGTGGGAATAAAATTAAGAACATATCTATAGGCCAAATATTAGGGCAGCAGGTGGACCATGGGCCCTCACCCTGGTGCTCCCTCAATGCAAGAATGCTTTGTTCTATGAATCTGGTGTTCCTCGAGGCTCACTGGCTCAACATGATCACTGAAATAAAATGGGTGCATAAGCAAATGTGGTGAAGAAAGATGATGGTGCCCAGTCATCAAAGGATATATCGCCTGGGGTCTTAAAAGTCTAAAGATAAACAATAGACCATCTACTTAAGAAGAGACCACACCCACACAGAAGAAGCACAACAGCCAGTGTGGCCACACGGTGGTGAAAGGTCTAGGCAATAGACATCAAACGGGGGTGGGGGGGTGAACGACACATATCACTGTGTGCACACATCCCCAAGGTGCCCAATGAAGGTATGTGGGAGCATGAGCAAGAGTGGTCAAGAAAGATGATGGTGCCCAGCTATCAAAAGATATCGCATCTGGGGTCTTAAAGGCTTGAGCATAAACAAGCAGCCATTTAGCTCAGGAGCAAAAAAACCCACCATAAAAGAAGCTCCCTTGCCTGTGCAATCATGAGGTGCTGAAATAATCAGGCATCAGGCATCAAAGAACAAAAATCAAAATCAATGGACCAATTAACTCCCAATATCGCTGAAGACAAATGGATACAGAGGCAGAGTAGAAGAAAAGATGGTGCCCAGCTACCAAATGATTGAACGTCTAGAGTCTCAAAGACTTGAAGATAACCAAGCCGCCATTCAGCACAGAGACAGCAAAGTCCACAGGGAAGAAGCACACCAGTAAGTGTGCTCAAGAGGTGCCAAAGGGAACAGGTATTGAGCATCAAAAAACAGGAACCACTTCATTACGAGTGAGGGGAGGAGCAGGGTGGGGACCTAAGGCCCACTGGTGGGTAATTGGTCACCCCTTTACAGGGAGTCATGGGGAGGAGACAGACTAGTCAAGGTACAGCCGGGCAGTGATGATGCATACAAGTTTCCTCTAGTTCCTGAGCCTTCCTCCCCCCCACCATCATGGCCCCAACTCTACCTTGCAAATCTGGATGGACTGGAGAATGTACACTAGTGGAGAGGGAAGCTGGAGATATGGGGAAATCAGGATGGATGAGCCCCCTCTGGCCAGTGGTTAGATTGGAATTACTGGATGGGTGGAGAGAAGGTGGGGTAGAGAGACGGAACCAACTGCAAGGATCTACATATGAGCTGTCTGGAGGACAGGCCTCAGGGGAGTGGGCTGAGGGAGGTGTCGGGCAGGGTAAGATATGACAGAACAATAATAATTTATATAGTATTGAGGGTTGATGGGGGAGGGAGAGAAGGGGAAGAGTGGAGGGGTTGGAGGAACCGACACCAGGGGCTGGGGGAAAGGGCGGATGTTTGGAGAATGATGACGGCAGCGGACGTGCAAGGGTGCTTGCCACAGTATGTTTATTTATGTATTGGAAAAACAATGTATGAGCCCCTAATAAAATGATTTTTAATTAAAAAAAAGATCATCAAAGAGAAAATAAGGATGAATTTAAGAGCCCTAATGCTTTTAGACCATTTCTTATTTTCTTATTTGTACAGCATAAAGACCACTTATCCAGCGAAGCCCTCACCTCAGGTAGGCGCAGATTCTAGTTTGAGAGTAGGGGGTGGAAGCGGACTGAGTCATCCATGCAATGTCTCCATACCCTCTGCTCACCCTACTTGTGGGAACGCTCTTACATTGGTGCTCAGTGCACTTTGGTGAAAATTCATGGACAAGGGGAAGAGGATGTCTGTCTCTACGGAGATGATTTCACTTCTGTCGGTGGGTAGATAGGGAGGGGATATCCTTGGGGGAAAGTGCTTGACATTGTCTTATATGGACACCCAAGGGGAAAGAATTGGGCCTGTATTATGTGGCTAATCCTGCACTTTTTTTTTTACTTGCCAATAATGCTTTTAGTTGCTTTCTGATTACATATTAAGCTTAATTGAGATATTTAAACAGATACTTCAATGAACAATTTTCTCCTAAGCACAGTATTATGAAATTGCTTAGTTAATAGGAATAATCAGCAAAATGATATTTCTGATGGTCCAAGTTACTAAATTAATCATCCATTTCTTTTCCCATCACTAGATAACCACTGTGGTAGCCTATACCTCACTAGGAAACCAGGCAGTGTAATCTGTGCCATTTCAAATCATGCATATTGTTTAGTGTGTTAGAATTTTAGAATGCATGTAAGTTGATCTGAGCTTTGATTCTGTAAAGTATTGTTAAAGACAACTGTATCTTAGACTGTTATCAGTTGTCGATATATTAGAATAGTGAGGAGACCAGCTACAACATGGTAGTATTTTGTTGTTGTGGCAGCACTGCCCTGGTGGGAGTAAGAAGCCCAACCTCGCTCCTGGAGAGCTGCTGCTGGATTTAAACTGTCAGCCCTGTGGACCGCAGTCCCGCACACAACCACTAGACCCTTGGGGCTCAGCCTAATCCTGCACTTCTAATTGAGTTTCTTTTCAGCCCTTGGTGACTATGGCCCCATATGATAGGCTACTTGGATTTTAGATTTGTCTTTTTGAGAAATAGATCAGGTGGAACTGGCTCAGAAAACCCACTAAGTGAACTGGACCTTACCGTAAACACACCTGTTACATATTAAAGGACCTGACACACACCTTTTAGAATTAAAGCTGTAACACCAGAGTGAGAGAAGAGGAGGAGGAAGAGGACTCCCCCAATGTCTTGGATTTGGAAGTCATTGGACTTTGCTGCAAACCTCCTGTTTCAAAAGTTCAATAATAGACCACTGAAAACTAGCATATATTTTCTACTTTGATGTTTAGGGTTTTGTTTTTTTTGTGGGCATCACTGCCTCTGGTGGTCATGGGAGCCACCCAGTGCCGCTCCTGAGAGCCACTGCTGGATTTGAACCGCCAAGCCCGCGGGTTGCAGTCCTGCACTCAACCACTTACGCCACCGGAGCTCAGCCTGGTTTTTTTTTTTTTAAGCTTTTCACGACATGTCTTAGTTCTGTAGACATAGTTCTGCTGTAGTGAATAAATATTTTTGAATTTTTGTGTCCAATGTATAACTCTCCTTGTTTTCTTTAACCAGATTGACTTAAATGTTTAATATGCATATGTGAACATACCATGTTTACTAGTATAAAAAGCTTCCTTGTATGTGAATATTGCTCCTAAGAGTATTTTTTGAGTGCCAAAATAATTTATTCCTTATAAATTTATTATTCAAGAATGCAGGCAAGTTAATTTCAAAATACTGAATTCCAGAGTTAGAAAATGTACACTTGTTTCTCCTGCCCTTGTTAGATGGATGACATGCAACAGCTGAAAAGAAAGGGTTTGTGGGAAGCTCATGCCTGTGAGGGCGGCAGCCGGCTTCTCCTTCCCCAGTCATTCCACATTCTGCTATTGCGGAGCTAATCTAGAGAACAGAAGGAAGCCAGGACTAAATAGCCGTCCATCTCTGCAAACGCTCATCTGATTTCCTCTTTCTGTACACCCTCTTTTGTGCACATCCTTCAAGAGCTTCCCTTTATCTGAATTTGCATTTTAACGGAATTCTTGTAGCCTTTTCACCCCCCAAATAAGATTTCTGACCTTATGTGAGCAGCTCAACGCATACCCACAGGGGTCCTCAAACTGTGGCCAGCGGACCACCTGTGGCCCGTCAAGGACATTTATCCCGCCTGCCTGGTGTTTTTGCCGCCGCCGCTGTCCTGCTTAGCAGCCGAATCATCCTGGGTCCGCAGTGAATTTTTTTATAGTTTTTTTGTTTGTTTCTAATCATTATATTGGGGACTCATACATTGCTTTTCACAATACACAAATACGTATATTGTGCCAAGCACCTTCACGTGTCTGCTGCCTGCACCATTCTCCAAATAACTCTTTTCCACTTACGCCCTTGATCTCAGCTTCTCATCCTTCCCCCTCAGTCCTTGCTCTCCCCTCCCCAACCAACCCTCAATACTTTATCAGTTATTATCAGTTTTGTCATATCTTACACTGCCGTATGTCTCCCCTCGCCCACTCCTTCAAGGTCTGTCCCTCCTGATAGGAGATTATGTGTACATCCTTGTAATTGGCTCCCCCTCTTTACTCCACCTTCCCCTCCACCCATCCAGTCTCATTAGTATTTTAAAATTTATACCATTGGCTAGTTTTTCATAATTAATAGAATTACCAAAGCCCCCATGGAGGTTACTTTATCTAAAAAAAATCTATTAATAAAATGGAACACACACACACACACACATATATATACATATATATATACCTTACATCTATGAATCAATTTTGAGTTTTCACTTAACTATAAGCTCTAACCTAAGAACAATCAGTTCTTAGGGTGTGGTCCCACTCAATATTTAACATCATGTAGTGAAAATTAAAGAAAAATATGGTGAAGAAAGCAAATGGTACCAGCTGTTAGAAGAAGATAGGTTTGGGTCATAAGAGCTTGTTTTAAAACAAGCAGTCATGTAACTGGGGTGTCATCTAAGTCCACATGGAAGAAGCACACCAACCAGCATGATCCAAGGATTGTAAATAATAAAATCCAAGACCTAAGAAGGGAACTGTATTAGAGACCTGTTGCTGAGTCCCCAGTTTATTGAAGGCTATTGATGACAGCAAAAGCCCAAAATTTACTTGCAAAGCCCCCCTGTGAATTAAACCTTCATGAAATTTCTTTGGATTATTGATTGGTATGTGAACACCTTGCCTTCACACACCACACATTAGAAAGTGAATTAAGGCAGCTCTATTGAGGTTACAGTTTAGCACCTTATCATGTTTCCATTTTTTTACCAAATTTTAACTTGTTCTAGTTTTTTCGCTTCAAATAATGTTTCCCTCTGCTCTATTTTGTTGAAGTTGTTCTTCATTTTGTATGATTTTCTTTATATGAAATAAGGTATAGATAAATCTATAGAGACAATAACTAGATTAGTAGTTTCTTAGGGTTTGAGCAGTGGGAGTTGGGGTAAGTGGGGAACCAATGAAGAACATGAAAAATTCTAAAATTAATTGTGATGATTGCACAACTATTTTAAATATATTTTAACTATTAGATTATATGGCATGTGAATTATATATAAATAAAACTGTTAAAATGAAAGATAATCTCCCACCTAATGATTTAGCAGTAAGAAATTAGGTAGTGGCATATTTAACTTGCATCAGCGCTAGGCTCAAGAGGAGGAGCATTTTGCCTAAGGATGGTGATCACAGAGCTATAACTGCATAATCATATCATTAATGGTCATCTGGTATTATTGAAAACCAAGTCATTATTATGATACTTTAACAGTCTAAGGCCTGAAAACCACTTACATTCTAATTCAATAAAGCTACTTAAGTATAGACAGTCACAAGGAAGAACAGATTTTTGTGTCATATTAGCAAATTTAATTTTCATTAATGAAAGATGAATGTCTTCTATAAAACACTTTCATATTAATGACATGATAGCAAACAGTATTCACAGGCTGCTAAGCAACATGAAGACCCTCTAATGATCTCCTCTACAGTCAAGAGTCTACAGAAGGAAAATGCCAGAGTTCTGAATATATTTCATATTTCTTGGCAACTGTTTCTATCTGATGACCCCAGTTAGGCTGTGAAGATGAATCAATGACTACCTTGAGATATATATATATATATATATATATATATGTATATGTGTATATATGTATATATATATATATATCTTTTATCTCTTCCCTCATTTTCATTTTCTTATTGTAAGAGATCAAGAATTGAGAGTTGAAACCTCAGCTAGGAAAGTTCAAGCGTTCTCAATTTCTACATCCTTCCTTCTGTTTAGGTCAATAAGGGATTTTGTAAACTATGGACAGTGTAGTAGACAACTTGGGGGATGTTTGCCAAGCCTTAGTTTGCCAAAATATTCTTCTTTGTTGGAATCCATCACCTTCTTCGTAGTCTTTACTTCCCTGTTTTGTTTCCTACGGAGTAGGATCCCAACAACATGTTGTGGCTTCATAATTTAAGTCCCTGTTCATGTACTACTGAATAGAGATAGCCATCTGGTACATTTTCCAGTTTCCTATGGACCTTGTCCTAGCCCTACTTCAGATGGGAAGATGAAAGGCTTCTGTTCCTCAGAGAGTGGGGGGTGGAATGTTGGATGTTTCTTAAGACATCTCTCTGATAGACTTCCACTGAGATGTCTGGAAGCTTGAAGAAATTGAGACTTTTGCTTAATGCCTATTCATGATCTTCCCATGTGGCTTGAATTTCCTCAGCGCATGAAAGTCTCAGGTTTGCCTGATTTCTTGTAGGACTACACCAGTGACTGTTCATACAAACAGGAGCAGAGATGTAGGCCTTTTGTAGCTAGCCTCAGAAGTTACATGCCTTCACTTTTGCCATACTCTGTTGGTCAAAGTGGCCAAAGTTTGCCTAGATTCAAGAGGAGGGGACGTAGAAGCACGACAAATAGTTTTTACTTGTGGTTTGAAGCTGCCTCCTCATTTAAATAAATGTGCATAAGAGTTTATTGAGAAAGAAAAATTAGTAATTGTCAAGAGTTGGGGAGAACATGCAGTGATGGCTTAGTACATAGATTTATTTTGAGGTGGTGTAAATATTCTGGAACTAGATAGTGAAAACAACTGTACAACAATGAGAATGTGCTCAACGTCATTGAACTGAGTGTTTTAAAATGGTGTTTTCCAATGTCACATATACCTTAACACACATGAATGTGTTTGCATGTAGATGTGGGCACACATATGCATGTATACATGCAGGCATGACCCAACTGTTTGTCCACAAGAAATGTCTTCCAAATATAGTAATCTGTCCACAGATTACTAATCTGTCAAACATGATATCTGTAAGAAACTTCCTTCAAATATAATAATCTAAGTAGGTTGGATGTAAAAGGCTGAAAAAGGATATACTAGTTAAGGCATAAATCATAAGAAAGTACATTTAATAGCTAAAAAATTATCAGGGATAAAGATAGATATTATATAATGATACAAAAGTTCTGTAAAATAATGTCAGTGACTAAACATACACTTTACTATGTAACCCAACAATCAGACTCTTGAGCATTTTTCCGGAAATGAAAACAAATGTTCAAACACTTGGACACAATGTTCATTATAGCTTTATATGTAAAATACCAAACTAAAAGTACTGAATTCTCACCTTAAAATGGATAAAATGTATGTTAGGCATATTTTAGCACAATAAAGAAAATATATGAACCAGAAGTCTAGCATAGTTAATTCCCTTCACCCACCACCACAGGTCAACAATTATTAGCCTGTGACCAATCTTGTGTCATCTCCTGCTCCACCTACTCTCTAGTCTTCATTGTTTTGAAGCAAATTTCAAATATTTCACTATGTATCTCTAAAAGAGAAAGATGCTTTTTTGAAGAAAATATAATCACAAAGCTATTTTCACAATTGATAAATTGATTAATAGCAGCCACAAATATTAATAAATTCATAGCAAATATCAAATTGTTCAATTTTCCAATAATCTCATAAGTGCCATATTTTAGCAGATTAGTCACAT
This sequence comes from Nesogale talazaci, assembly GCA_004026705.1. Taxonomy (NCBI): domain Eukaryota; kingdom Metazoa; phylum Chordata; class Mammalia; order Afrosoricida; family Tenrecidae; genus Nesogale; species Nesogale talazaci. The sequence continues at coordinate 15,104 of PVJH01019968.1, read as the reverse complement.
CATCATACTATTAAATTGCTAAGTTTGTGAAACTTATATTAAACCTTAGACTACCCTTTACTTCTCTTTTATTTCTCAGAATTTATTTGTTGAAGGAATTATTGGTCGTAAGAGTCTCCCACTCAACTACAGTCTCGAGGTATTGCTTTGCATGCTCTTCTAGCTCTTCTGGATCCAGAGTCTTTGTCTGATTTCTTTTTCAAGACTCCAGCAGAGTTCTGGAGGTTCAATGGTTCAACATTCAGCCATTAGAGGCTCTGTGCAAGAAAGGATCTGACAATCTGCTCCCATAAAGATTATAGCTTAGAAAACCCTCTAGTTCTCATTCTTATAAGAGTCCTATTAGCTGGATTCAGCTCAGCAGTACAAAATAACTGCTGTTTTTCCATTAGGAAGTGCATAATGTCTGTGTCTTTCCATGATGTCAGCAACCTTTGCTCAATGCCCAGGTCCATCAGTTCATTAGGTGTTGCAAAATGGTGTTATTTTTATCTAATCATTGTGCTATTTTTCCTTTTATTATGAACTGCAATAATCTGGAGCTTTTGTTTTTCAGTTTGCGAATGTTCAAAGGATTCTAGCTTGAGGGATTTCCTTTAAGAATGCTGAAAGCAGTGCCCCCCAAATCTCCCATGTTCCAAACTAGGAAATCTGATGCTATTTTAATGCTAGGTCCTTTTGAGGTGACCTATTTTACTCTCTGGAAGCTATCATGAGCTTTTAACAGCCCTCCTGTTCAGCAGTTTCATGAAAGGCAGGCACTCGGATGTAGGTTGATTTTCACATATTACATGTGATATTGATAGCTATTTCAATATGGAAATGGCTGATTTTATCTGCCAATACTTCTATTCTTGGTTATTCTGAAGACAGGACAGGAGGAAGGGACTTGGGGCTGTCCACTCAAAATTTGGGTTTTTGCCTTTTTCTTTTCAGTCCCATGCCTTATAGCCTTCCTTTTCCTAGGTCTGGTGTCCTCAGTTCTAGGGACAATTCGTTCCAATTTTCCAGAGTCAACCTTTGAAGAAGTGAGTGGGAGAAGTTAACTGTTGGGTTGTGTGGGAAAGGGGGGACTAGGAGGTATATTTCCCTTTAATCTGTTTCCCGTCTTCAGATGTGTTTACTCTCGTGGTCTATGACAACTGGACTCTCCCAATTAAACAAATAGTGGAAAATGGAATTAAGTTAAAATGGAGATGATCTGTGAACTTTTAAAGACCTTTCAGATGTTATCATTTCTCATATAATGTCCCCTCTCTAGTTTTCTTTCTCTTTCTGATAAGGTTTATACATTTTTTCTGTTTTTATTATATTATTATAAGGGTTTCAGGAGGGAGAGGTGGTAAATTTGTATATGTTTAATCCATTAAACTTAATGAGAATCTTACCAATTAGTTTTCAATACAATTCAAAGTAGTAAGTATTTTCACCAATTTTATGATCCAAACAGGGCCTCGAAGAATCTGAATTCTGGGACAGAAATGTATTACAAAACTCTCCAGATTATCGTGAACTCTCTATTCCCATAGATTTGAGGATATTTTGGTATAACAAAAAAGTGGGTTAATAATGATTTTCATCATTCTTGTTATTACATTGTATCCGCAGTCTCTAAAAGAGAGTGTGAGGCAAAGATTAAGTATTAATATTTTATCTGGAAGGTGCAATACTAGGACAACTAGGGTGAAATAGAGAGGAATTTGTTTAAGCTCTCTTGTGTGTTAAGGAATCTGACTTAGCAGAGCTGAGGGAGCTGAAATTTAGAAGCCAAAAGAGGTAACACTGGGAGAGTCTAGTAGAGAGAGAAGTACTGTGTTGCCACTGGATCATGCAAGTGCTACTTATTCAGTCATGGAGGATATTCTTACAACTGGTTGTAGGCAGAAACGGAGTCGTAGAACCGAGAGAAAGGGTTTGTCTTCCATGATTTCTTCCTATCCAAAAGGAATAAAGGCTCCTGTATCTCCGTAATACATTGTCTAGCTTATTTGGCCATTGGGTTTTATTCAAGTTTAGAATCAGAATCACTTCAGCAAACAACAGGCCAATGGTTTCTGAGAGCATGCACAATACATTTAAAAAAGTTTTGAAAGTGATGATGGCAACAAATGTACAAATGTGCTTGATACAATGTATATATATGTATATATATGAGCCGTATGAGCCCCCAAGAAAATAATTAAAAAATAATAATAAAAAATAAAATAAAAATCATTTAAACTAAAATAAACCCAAAAGAGTATTGCTATGAAAATCATAAAAAGTCTTTATTAAATAAGCACATGGAAATGCAAAGTTAGGCCTATACATTTCCAAAGGTAGTGGTTTCATCTTTCCTAACTCCCTGCCAAGGCATTCTGCCCTCTTCTGTTTATACCACATCAAAGTGGCTGTGTGGGCATCCTTAAAGGACTCATATTGTTTTCCTGGACTTTGGGAAACCAAAATAAGTTTGAAGCAGAAAGATCAGGGATTCAGGATATATGGGATAAAGTTTTCCAACAAAATTCCCAGAAGACATTCCTTAAAGAGTGACCCAGCTGGGGCATGGCCATAGTAGGGGTAAAAATTGCCCAGCGAAAGTTTCCTGACTTTTTCTTCATCCGACAATGCTCGATTTTCATTCCTAACAAATCCTTATGATGATCCTGCATCTTTTGAGAAAGAAGAAAGAGAATCATAATCTCTGGAGAAGATTACACCTTTGGAATCCCGCCAAAACAGCCATTTAACCTTCTCAATGGACCTCTGAGCCTTGAATGCCATGAAACCAGCAGCCCCCGCCCCACTCAGAAGTCACTCCATTGGCTATTTTTCTTTGTCTTTTAAAAAAATCATTTTATTGAGGGCTCATACAACTCATCACAATCCAGACATAAGTCCATTGTGTCAAGCATAATTTGACAAGCATTATCATTCTCAAAACATTTGCTTTCTATTTAAGCCATTGGGTTCAACTCCTCACTTTTCCTCTCTCTCCCTATTGCACCCTCCTCATGAACCCTTGATAATTTATAAATTATTGTTCCTTTTTCATATCTTAAACTGAACAATGTCTCTCCTCACCTACTTCCTCATTGTCCTTACCTCTGGGCCAACACCAGAGACAAGAAACTGAATTCCAATGAAATTTCAAGTTGCAAGTCTTTGGTTCCTGTGCCACCTTTGACCCTTGCATGACTTGGTTATGGGAGATATTAATAAAGAAAAGTCTATTTTGGACTTTCTGTGAGTTTGAGGCTTCTGTTACTTGAAAACAGAGGCTTCCAACTAGTAATCATCACTGTCATAACCACCGTGTTTTTTATTGGAAAGAATATTAACAAATCTTATTATGCTTACAATCCAGTAGAACCCTGAAAAGTCTTTTTAACAAAAAAACTTTAAATTAAAATGCTTCTCTATTAGCTGCCTGATACATGTATGCTTTTCTTTTCTCAATAGTGTTTTCAATTCTGTACCACTAGCTAAATTAATGATACTATCCACAGAATTACCGTATTTCTCATGGGGATGATTTATAATGTTCCCCAATAGAATAATACATAGATCAGGGACATACATAAGCCATGTATATGTGAAGGGATTTCTCATGGGGATGATTGATAATGTTCCCCAATAAAATAATACGTAGATCAGGGGCATACATAAGCCATGTGTATGTGAAGGGATTTGTGAGCTCACATGTAATCATAGCTCCACCCTAAGAACAATTAGTTCTTATGTCACGGCTCTATTGAATACTTGCTCTCTTAAAGCGAGCGCTAAAGATATGGGTGCTAAATAGCAAAGTGTGGTGAAGAAATCACCTAGTGCCCACCTATCAGAAAGAAGAGAGCCCACTTGTCTTTGCCACTTGTCTACAAACAGTTAGATGATTGAGGTATTAGCTACATGCACACAGAAGTAGCATACCAGCCTGTGTAAATAATAAAATGCATGAGTGGAGAAGGGAATTGTATTAGGGCTTAAATTGTGAGCAGTAGGTTTTCAGAAGACTAAGCCAAATCCTAACAACTGGATCAGAAGGCAACATCGTGATGAATGGAGTAAAGTTTGGACTTGTGAAGAATTTCATCTTCCTTGGATCCACAATCAATACTCATGGAAACAGCAGTCTAGAGGGCAAGCAAGTATTGCACTGGCTAGCTATGCTGCCCAGGGATGCAACTTAGAATACTTACAATACTCCATGGTATTGTCCAACGTCTCATACGCATGTCATCAAAACTGGACGGTAAATAGGAATGACCAAAGAAGAATGATTTGAATTATACTGCTGGCAAAGTATATTGAAAGTACCACACATTGCCAAAAGAACAAATTTACCTATTTTGGGAAAAGGATGGCCAGAGTGCTTCTTGGATGCACAGATGGCAAGACTTTATCTGTCTTACATACTTTGGGCATGTTGTCAGGAGGTATCAGAATCGCTGGGGAAGAACATCGTGCTTGGTAAAGTAGAGGGGCAGAGAAAAAGAGGAAGGCCCTCAAGGAGATGGTTTGACAGTGTAGCTGCAACAAGGGGCCCAAGTACAGGAACAATTGTGAGAGAGTCCCAGGCCTAGGCCATGCTTTATTCAGATGCACAGAGGGCCACTATGAGTCAGAATTGATTGGATGGCGCCTAAACAACAAGACATGGATGATAGTAAAACTCCAAAACCCATTTGCAGGGTCCTCACATGGAGTAACTCTCTGTTGAATCTATTAAGGGATGAGAATAATGTTGATATCACATATCGGAGAGTGGATTAATACAGATATAATAAAGTTAAATTTAACACCTCATCATTTGCTCTCCCTTTGGGCCCATTTGTTTTGTTTTGTTTTGTTTTGGCATCATTGCTCTCCAGTGGTGGGAGTAGGAGGCCCAGCCCCACTGCTGGAATTGAACCTCCGTCCCAGTGGGCCGCAGTCCCACGCACAACCACTATGCCACCGGGGCTCAGCCCAGTGGGTTTTTTTTTTTTGGGGGGGGGAGGGGAGCATTTTTTAAATTTGCTTTCACTTTTAGTATTATCTGCTTTCTTTTCTATTGGCATTTTTCTATGCTTTGTTTGTTCACTGTTATTGTCTTATTTTTTGTTTTGTTTTGGTGTGCATGTATGATTTTCTCCATATGAAACCCTGAATAGGTAAATATAGAGAGACAATAAGTGGATTTATAGTATCTTAGGCTGGGAAGGTTGGTGGAAAGTGGGGATCTAATAGTAATGAGTACAAGAATGAAGGAAATATTCTAAAATTGATTGTTGCAAGAAATGCCCAAATCCTCTAAAGATGTTTAGACCACTGAATTGAATGCCATGAATTATATGTCAATAAAACTGTTAAAATTAAAATAAAACCCTGTGCAAAACTAAAGTGTTTTCTTAGATATTTTCCTACTTAGCATGCTACAGGCTGTGATAGAAGGCTCGGTTAACACTTTGGTCAAATAAGTAACTGGAAAACTTAGAATGAGGCCATATTAATTTGATATCAGATCCCTGCCAGAACCCAAACAGCTTTGGACCCTACATTTGTGAACCTCCCCTTGGAGATCTGTCCTGAAGACAATGACAAAACCAATGTATATACCCTTCCCAGTGCCCTAGAGAAGCCAGCAGATCACTGGTATTCAGTCCAAGCCAACATCTGAGAAGATATCTTGCTTTGTCCAGTTATCACATGCAGGAAGCTCACAGCTCACAGGCATCAGTTGTCAGCTGGGACTGATAGTGGCTGGGAATAATCATTAAACCTGCCAAGGAACACAGAAGCTTTGTGCCAGCAGCCTTATGGCCTCCAGCACAGTATATATATTTCTATTTCACTTTGATTTGCACTATATGATTGAAGTATAGATTATTAATGATGAGAGTCTCCAGGACCCCTGTGTGATTATGCCGGGTTCTATTCTGTCCTCTGCACCTTCAGCACGTATCCTGACCAGGCTGACAGTGTTCTGGCAGCTGTTTAGCTGCTGGGGCCAAGAGGCTACCTCAGGATCCAAACAAGCCTCCTATTAGCAGCTGTGGGGGCCTTGTTGGCAGCATTCGGTGTGCTCTTTTCTGAAAATTACCAGATAAATGAGTAATAAGTAATGAAAACACAGCCCAGGGTTTTCTAGATAGGTCACAAAGTATTTTAAAGAGAAAAGAAAAAGTGGCTGACACCACGCTGAGGATTTGCCATCTGTCACTTTGTAAAGTCACCCAGGGCATGTGCAGGGACCAACCACCAGGCAGCCTGTAAAAAGTCAGACTGGGATGCTGCAGGGCCTGCAGCACTGTGCTCTTAGAGCTGGTGGAGCAAAAGTGAAGGACACAAAGCATTTGCTGGACAGCTCCTACTGCTCCTACAATATCCTTAGATGAAGATTTCTGTGCATCATATTGTTTAGCCTTCACAGGAGTCTTATAAAGCAGTTATATGTTCCTTTTTACAGATAAGGAGATCATGGCTTAGAGGCACCAAGTAATTTATCTAAGACAAAACTGCTGGACATAAACTGAACAACCCACAGAGTTGTGTTCTTTGCCAGTGCACATGTTACTGCCATCAGGTGAAAAACTTTTAAATCCAGAAAAGGAACTTGAGGCTGGTATAAGATCAGAAGTTTAAACCCAGAAGTAGATAACATAAAGGTCATTTCCAGGGAATGCCACTTGCCTTGGATACTTGATCCAGGCCACAGAAAAATATCTGCTGCCTGGCTGCCTGGCAGTATATTGAATTGTGAGGAGATATGCTTTTATTCCGAAAAGCAGCACAATACTTTGAACATCTCAGGTTATAAGGGTTATCAGCTGGGGTAAGAGAATAAATTAATGGAGAAATTAAACAGAGATGAACAATGATTCAAAGATTCAGGGTGCTAGGGAGGTCTATACAATATGAGGTATAAGTCAATGTAATATGCCACATATTAAGCTAGAGATGCTATATGTAATGTGTCATAAATGTAATATGCAATGTATGTAATAAATGCATTCTAAATTTTGAAGAAGGACTCAACTGAGAACTTCAGAGGCAGTAGCTGCAAAAGACCTGTTACATGGAATTGAAGAATTATTAGATACTGAAGGTCTAATGAGCAAAAGCAGATCGTTGTTCGAGACAGTGCCAGATGATGGGCCCAAAATGTCACTGCAGAGGAGGTGCTTTCTCAAAGTAGAATTGGCTAGGGTGATGCGAATGGAGTAAAACCGATGGGAGTAGGCCCTTGGGAATCTTGTTCTGCCAATGGGGTACAACTCAAAATGAAAAGAAACAACAGCAAAAACATTCAAACTTATACCCTAACTCAGAAAGCTAGTGATGGAGTTGGAAACAAAAGGAAAACATGGTCTTGGTGATAGAAGGAAGCTGAAAATCTCATGAGAGAATTCTACAAGACCAGTGCAGAAGATATTTATAGCAAATACCTTTTTCCAACAACACAGACTGCAACTATACAAATGGATTTCTCCAGATAGAACACACAGAAATAAATCTGGTTACCTCTGTGGGAAGAGACACCAGATAAGCACCAATTCAGAACAGATCATCTTTCTCCCACTTGCTCCTATATAAGTTCATATTGAAGCTCAAGAAAATGAGCATGAATCCACGAGAGCTAACATACTATCTTGAGTCTATACCACCTGAATTTTGAGACCATCTCAAGAACAGATTTGGTGCACTGAACTCTAATGACATAAGACCTGATGAGCTGTGGGATGACGTAAAGAACACCACACATGAAAAAAAGCAAAAGGTCATTTGAAAGATAGGAAAAAAGAAAAGATCAAAGTGAATGTCCGTAGATCGTCTGTAAGTTGCTCTTAAGTGGAGAGTAGTTAAGACACATGGGAGAAACGATGAGGCCAAAGAATTGAACAGAAAATTTCAAAGGGCAGCTTGAGAAGACAAAGTCAAATATTATAATGAAATGTGCAAAGACCTAGAGTTTGAAAATGAAAATGAAAAAACATACTCAATTTATCTTCAACTGAAAGAACTCTCTAGGAAAATAAGTTTTGAGTTGAAATAGTGAAAGCTTCTATTGGCAAAATATTGAACCATGCAGGAAGCATCAAAAGACGGAAAGAATATAGTCACCATACCAAAGAGAACTAATCGACGTAACCCCACCTCAGGAGGTGGCATACGAGCCAGAACCAATGGTGCTGAAGGAAGAAGTTCAAGCCGCACTGAGAACATTAGCCAAAAGCAAGGAGCAAGTCAAGCGGTGCTATGTTCTCTCGTGAATAGGGTCGCTGCTGGTCGGAACTGACTCAAAGGCAACTAACAACAACAAAAAGCGAGCTTGATGGCCTGAAAATTGAAATGTCTCAACAAGCTGATGAAGCACAGAAACACTCGCTCTTTTTTTGCCAGGACATTTGGAAGCGAGTTAGTTGGCCAACTGACTGGAAAGGATTCCTGTCTGTACCCATGCAAAGAAAGGTGACCCCACAGAATGCTCAAGTTATAGAACAATGTCATTGATATCCTCTGTGAGACAGTTAAGGTTTATTTTGCCAACCTTGCCAATAAACCCATATGGGATTAACTGAAGGGCTGAGAGACAAAATGTCCGTGAGCCTCGCCTTTCGAGTCCCGGGATCTCTTGCTCTCTGATGGTCAGACCAGGGTACTGCTGCCTCACTAGTTCCCTGCTTCGGCTAACATGGCTCACTTCCTGCAAGACATCCTTGAGGAGAAACCACATGGACCTACCCTGATGCAGCCCTGGGTCCTGGAGCAGCCATGTGGAGACCCCTGCCAGCGCCGAAATTCTTACTCACTCATTCGGCTTTCCTCCTGCAGTCGGTGTCACTGAGCGTGTTTTGTGAGACCGAGGACTTTGTAGATTGGTGTCAAACATATGGGTTAATGTTGGACTTATGGGCTTGGACAGTACTGGGTTGACATGCTTTCTTAATGTATACTTACTATTTATCTAAAACTCTCTCTTATATATATGAGTTTCTATGGATTTGTTTCTCTAGTTTATCCAGACTAACACAACATACAAGCACGTTTTTCCTGAAGATTATCCAACCATAGTTTCACTGACAGGGAGCTACCAGAGGTTCAGGTGAGATTCAGAAGAGGAAGTGGAACAAAACATATCATTGCTAATGCCAGATGGATCACGGTTGAAGGCATAGAATACCTGAAAAAGGTTTACTGGACTTTAATAGACTATGCAAAATCCTTTGACCCTGTGGACCATAACAAAGTATGGATAGCCTTGAGAAGAATGAGAATTCCAGAACCGTTCTTTGTGCTTCTGTGGAATATGTACATGGATTAAGAGGTGGTTGTTCAAACAGAACAAGAGACTACTGCCTGATTTAAAATCAGGAAAGGCATGCCTCAGGAATATATATTTCACAATATCGATCCAATCTGAGTGCTGAACAAATAATCAGAGAAGCTGAATTATATGAAGAAGACTGCACCATCAGGTTTGAGGGAAGACTTCTTAACACCTTTTGATATTCAAATGACTTGAACCCTTGCTGAAAGCGAAGCAGATTTGAAGCCCTTGCTGATGAAGAACAGGTATGGCAGCCTCCAGTATGGATTATGAATCATTATAAAGAAGACCAAAATGCTCACAGCCGGACCAATGGCCAATAGCGTGAAAAGTGGAGAAAAGATTGACGTTGTTAACGGATTTGTTCTTCCTAAATCCATAATCAATGCTCAGGACAGCAGCAGTCAAGAAATCAGCAAAGCACTGCGTTGGGTAAATCTGCTACACAAGGCCTCTTGAGAGGGTTGAAAAGCAGCAGTTACTTTGAGGACTACGGTGTCTGATCCAAGTCAGGGTATTTTCAATCACTTCATGTGCATGTGAACACTGGGCATTGAACAAGAAAGACTAAGGGATTGATGCTTATGAATTGTGGTGCTGTTGAAAACATATAGAATGTACTATGGACTGCCCACGCGACAACAAATATGTCTTGAAAGAAGTGCGATCAGATTTCTCTTTCAAGACAAGCCCAGGAGAGATCTCAAATTCTTTGGACATGTTGTCAGGAGAGCTCAGCTCGTGGGGAAGCACATAATGTTTGGTAAAGCGGAGGATTCTCAAAGAAATGAATCGAAAGTGGCTGCAACAATGGGCTGAAGCAGAGGAAAAATTGTGCAGATTGCACAGGACCGGGTAGTGATGTGTTCTGTGCTTCAATGGTTCACTATGGGTGGAACTACTCAATGGCAATTATCAACAACACTTGAAAAAATTCAGTGCTTTAAAAATTCTCTACTATCTTTCCACTTACTGTTTCTGATGAGGAATCTGCTGTGATTCTTATCTCTATTCCTATGTACCTAATGGGACATTTCCCCCTCAAATTGCTTTTAATATCTTATTTTTGGTTTTGAGTAATTTGAAAATGTCATGATTTCTTTTGCCTATAGAATTCATTGAAAATTTTAAATTTTTCTTCAAATGTTTTTGTTTCCCTTCCTTCCTCTCATTAGAACTTCATGTATATATATTCACTTGGAACTGTCTTATAACTCACTGTTCTTTTTTTTTCAAAGAACAATTTCCATTTTATTTCCTTTTAGGCTTATTTTTCTTTAGCTTCTAATCTTTACATCGGCTTTGGAGGAGCTCGTGGGGCAGCACCTGCAGGTCTGAATCGAGGTGGGGGGGTTCGGTCCTTCCGGGCTTCACGTGACCGGTTCCTAACCACCTTGCTGTGAATGGCACAACTCACACAGTAGTGCAGCTTCACGTTCAGCTTGGGACGCACGTATGCATCGAAGACACTGGCCTCGGAGATGTGTCGGACGGCCGCAGCCTCCACGATGTTCCTGATGACGAACTTCTTAATGGCCTTGTCTTTGGGCACGCAGCGGGCGCAGTTCGTGCAGCGAATGGGCTGCACGTGGCCGCGGCCCTTCTGGGCACACCCGTTGTTGCGCCTTCTCTTCGTCATCTCGGAAGCAAGGAGCGAGAGAAAGCTAACTCGCTGTTCTTTTACTTATTATTTAAATTATTTTTTCTCTGTTTCATATTGGATATTTTCAGTGATTTCTTTTAGGTTCATCAACCTTTCATTCTACAATGTTGAATTCACCATTGATTCCACACATTTTAATTTTTAACTCTAGAAGTTAGATTTGGGTATTTTTATACCTCTGTACTTTTTTTTGGGGGGGGGGCATCACATCACTGCTCTCCGGTGGTGGGAGTAGGAGGCCCAGCCCCACTGCTGGAATTGAACCTCCGTCCCAGTGGGCCGCAGTCCCGCGCACAACCACTACGCCCCCGGGGCTCTGCCCTACCTCTGTACTTTTAATGAATTTTTTGTAATAAAGTTATACTACAATTTACTGTTCCTGTTTGTTTATTCTAACATTTGTGACAGGTCTGAATCTGCTTAAGTCGATTGATTTTTCTACTTTCTATCTGTGATTTTTTTTCTGCTTCTTTACATGGCTGGTAATTCTCTTGATGGATTGGCAGACATTGTGAATTCTAACTTGTTAGGTACTGGATATTTTAGCATTCCCATAAACATTCTTGAGCATATTTTGGAATACAATTAGTTGTGTGGAATCAGATTGACTCGGGTTTGGCTTTCAAGATTTGATAAGTAGGATCATTTGTGTTAAGTTTAGGGATATTTCCCATTATTAAGGTAATACCCATCTAGGCCTGATGAGCAAAGTCTGCTACCATTAAAAAAAATTTTTTTTGGTGGTCTTTCCTCAGATACAGGCAGCTTCCTTACACTTCACGTGCTGATCAAGGCTTTATCTCTCTGGTTTCCTGACTTCTCGGCCCTAACTCTTCAACCAAGGAAGTCGGTTCCCGGGGTCCTTCCTCCCTTTGCTCGTTCTGGAAACCCTCTCATGGGAAACACACTGTTAGGTGTGGGCTTCCTCTCAGTTGTTTCCTGATTCTCAGGAGTCACTGTCCTTCACTGTTTGATGTTATCTTTAACAAAGTGAGTGTCCCAGTTTTTGTATAGTGTTTTAGTTGTTTCAAGTGAGAGGGGAAAAAATCCATTTTCCTAAATTGGAGAAATACTAAATTCCATAAAAACCTGCTTAAAATATTTTGGGTAATGGTTTGCTTATCTGTAATTAGGGCAAAGTTCATCCCAATTAGTACACATAAATTGAAATTTTTAATTTGTCTTCTTGATAACTTTGCAAGTTTGGAGTTGACTTCTCAAGTTTAATTAAACAGTATGAGAGATATCGTTGACTAGCTCAGGTTTCTTAGTCTTTTGCAGTGCACTTTACCAAATACCACAGGTAGGAATCTGAAAGACAGCACTTCCCAGATTCACACAGTGTGGCTTATGCATTGGACTAAGCTACTCCAGTGACACCCCTTGCAAGACTTAAGCACCATGGGGTGGAGAATATCTTTCTGCTGCATGAGTTGTAGAAAATCCCATGGTCAGCAAGACAAGGGGTTTATTGTTTCTATTTTGTTGACATAGATATTTGCAGAGAAAGCATGGTTCTAGAACTCACTGAGGTAATTCCAAGACTCTGAATTCCTCCCTGTGGCAGAAGTTGACCAGATTTTAGAGTCTTTTAGTGATTTTTCCTGCTCCTCCCGTCCACCTGAGGGATTTTGTAACCACCCACCACTGGCAGTAAAACTCGCTGTTCAAATAAGGCAGGATTCTATTTTATTTCACTTTTACTCACCATGGATCACTCATGGTGAGTGATCTTCTTAGTGGTGAAGAACATGTCCAAGTAACCGGAGACAGTTGGGTCTATCATTTCTTAGTTCACTTGTACATGCTGATCCATGTACACTGGTACACAGATTTTTAATCTGTAGCTTCCATGGAAGAGTCCTTTAAATTCTCTTATCCATATTGATGAAGTGAGCTAAAACTAGCTTGTGTCTATAAAATCCACAGAACTAGGTACACAAACTGCAAAATATTCCAACATAAACTCATAAATGTGACACTTCTATGCTATGGAATCCTCCTTTGCTGTGCTGACAAGCCAAAAAAACACATATCTGATACTCATGTAGACCAAATGAGCACTATTATTTATACTAATTCGAATCTATACTTTTTTATTTATAGTAAGGTTGGAAGTGAGAGACTTCTGGCAAGATAGTGAACCAGGCAGTCATGCTACACAGACCCTTTAAAACAAAGATACCAGAGACTCAATGGAGTAGACGCTGGTGATATTCCAGGAGTCTTGAGCTCCAGAGGAAAGGCTAGAGAGGTTCATTAAATCCCCACAAGGAGAAGAAGCTGAGCAGAAGTCATAGAACAGACAAATGAGTGAATTGTCAGTTAGCCTGATGTGCTCACGAGAATCTTACCCAGAAAAATTGTCCTTCAGATATGATGGTGAAATTTGAGTATCTTGAAAGGAATCTGAAAAATCTTATCAACCATCCAGAAATACTATGCGGAGTCCTTTGTCATCAATGGAGACAATAATCTGAGATTAATGTCCATGACTCATAAGTCAACTGAGATATGGAAGCATTCAAAGTAAAACAGACCCATAAGACTGACAATTGGGAGCAAGGCAGATCCATCTGCAACGAAGACAATGGCAACGTAAGGACGAGGGATATGTGATCATAAGTTCAACCAGAGAGGAAGCCAAGTCAATTTCAAGAAAGAACAGATTATTTTAAACATGGGAAGACATTAATGCAGTGTAGGGTAATGTCAAATAAAATGAATAAGCCCAATCAAGGTAAAAAGGAGGCAAATATAAGGACCTAGTAAACAGTAATAAAAAATGTGAGAAAAATTACAAGAAAATCTCCACAAAAAAGGAACTCAGTACAGAAAATTATGTAGGAAAAAGTAACAGGATAACAACGCCATCACCACCAACAAAACCAAAAGCAAACAGTAATAAATTCATACCTATCGATGTTGCTCTTGTTAGGCACCATCAAGTTGGTTCCCACCAGTACACAACAGAACAGGTCACTGCTCAGTCCTGCACGATACTCAAAATTGTGCCTATACGTGTGTCCATTGTTGTGGCCAGCATGTCAATCCATCTCCTTGAAGGTCTTCCTCTTTTCTCTGCCCCTCTATTTTACCAAACATGATGTCCTTCTCCAGGCAGTGGTCTCTCCGGACAACATGGCCAAGGTATGTAAGACGAAGCCTTGCAATCCTTGCCTCTAAGGAGCACTCTAGTCATATTCCTTCCGAGACAAATTTTTTGGTTGTTTTGGAAGTTCATGGTAGTTTTAAATTATTCTCCAGCATCACAATTCAAATGCATTGATTCTTCTTCAGTCTTCCTTACTCAGTGTCCAACTTTGATGTGCATAACATGCGATTGAAAAGACCAGGGCTGGGATAAAGTGTGCCTTCCAATCGTCAACAATATTAGCCCAACCAAAACTGCTTGATCTTGTAATTGCTGCTTCCACGAGAGACCTTCTGTATCAGACAATGTGCATAAGAATTTTTAAGAACAACTTCCATTTTACTTCCTTTTAAGTTTGTTTTTCTTCAGCTTCTGATCTTTACATAGGCTTTGGAGGAAGTCATGGGGCAGCACCTGAAGGTCTAAATCGAGGTGGGAGGAGGGGGGGGGCGTTGGTCCTTCTGGGCTTCATGTGACCGGTTTCTAACCCCTTTGCTATGACTGGCACAACTTGCACCATAACACAGCTTCGTGTACAGCTTGGGAAGCACATATACGTCAAAGACACTCACTTCCGAAATGTCTCTGATGGCTGCAGCCTCTACTATGTGTCTTTTCAGTGGCTACTTTCTAAAGTGGGCAATGGATACCCTCTTCATAGCCTTTTCTTAGTTTGGAAGCTCCATTGAAACCTGTTTGCTTTGGGTGACCTTCCTGGCACTTGAAATCCTAGTGACATCAGCTCCAGGATCACAGCAACAGAGAGCCCACCACAGTATGAAAAACTGACAGACAAGTCATGGATACCTCTTGACGATCACACTGAATATGATGGGTTAATAGGACAATGGATAAGAACACATGACCTTAAAAAAACCAACAAACAAAAAAGAAAACATGACCGATCAATATCCTGTCTACAAGGGACACAAGTTAGATATTAAAAAAAATGACTAAATATCAAAGGATGGAGAAAATACCAACTGTTTTCA
>PVJH01019967.1:0-41630 GCA_004026705.1 Nesogale talazaci | reverse complement strand
ATATGTCTATATTTAGACCTCTATAAAAGCACTTTGCCTCCTACTTCTTTCCTCTCTTTCCTTTTACTTTGCTCTTGTTCCATTATCATGTTCAGCCTTCATTTCAGTAATTCCTCTCAGTTACATTGCCCTTGATCAAGTCCTACCAGGCCTCCTATGCCATCCTTGCCATCGATTTTGGGTCACTTCTTGTTCCCATATCCCTGGGTTTTTTAATACCCACTTCTTTTCCCCACCTTTCCTCCTTCCATGTCCCCCCAGAACAGTAGGTTCCATTGTTTTCTCCTCTGACTGTTTATACTGTATACCTTATCTAGATAGACACGCAGAGACAGTGATATGCACAAAAACAAGACAAAGCAAAACAAAACAAAACAACAACAAAAAACACCAATGACAAAAAAAATGAAAAGTCTATAAACAGTGCAAGGTCTGCCTGCTGACCTTTAGGAGTTTCAAGTTGAGTCTGATGGGGTACCATGCCCTGGCCCCACAGTCTACTTTTGGTATTCCCTGTGGACTTCATTGCTTTGCTCCCCATGCTGTTCTGTTGCATAGCCTTTTGTGGCTTGCTTTGGTGTGGTGGGATTCGATTGGGTTGAATTCACTCACTGTGTCTCCAGGGTTGTCCCCTGTAAAAATATGGGTCATTGAGATGTATCACCTGGTGGCTTTGGCCCTATGGTTCTTTGTACATGGGCTGCTCAGAGCAAGAATATCTTTCTCAGAGCTTGGTCCATCAGGGTCTGCTCTGCTCTCTTTCCCTCCCCGTTCTTTTACTCCTGTGTGCTCTGATCAGACATGCCCCTCTTCCAGAGCTGTAGCTTCAGTGCTGTCCTCTGAAGTGAATTCTTCTGGGGGGAGGGGAGTTTGTCCATGGAGTTGGGATTGGGGTTGGCCCCTCAGACCTCTTTATTGGCTCCCGGCTTCATGTCGGTATGGTGCATTCACATCTTGAAGCACCTGGTTGAGGTCTGATCTCTCTTTCCCTGTGGAGATATAGACAACATGCTCCCCTTGCGTGGGTTAGGGCCCCATTCCTTGATACCTAAAAATAGAAAATCATGAGCTAATGTCTCCTTTTCATAATTGTGAATGTTCAAATCCAAAGATGTTAAGAGATTTGTTTAGCATTGCATAGAATGTTAGTGGCAAGCTGGAAAGAAAATTACAGACTCGGGTCTTATTTCACTGCTTCTTACCCCAAACACTTTATTGCTTATTTCTAGAAATGCTCTAGCAAATTGCCAGCAAAGAAGTGCTATAGCATATTTAGCCTGCCTAATGTAATCACAGATTACATTGAGGCAATTCCAAATCATAGAGACTTTATCTGGTATGTGTTATTACAACTGTGCTCCACAGAACTTTCAAGGACGTGCTCTTTGTGAAGTTGCAGTTCTTCCAAGGTACCTCTCTGTGTGTCTGAACCAGTAACAGCATTATGATTAACACAAGCAAACCAAAGTCCATGCCACCGAGTCAGTACTGACTCATCGTAAGCCCCCTGGGGGTTTCAGAGACAAACTCTTTACTGGAGTAGAAAGCACCTTCTTTCTCCGGAGAAACAGCTGGTGGTATCTCACTGCCAACCTTGCTGATCCCAGTCCAAACCATTACACCATCAGGGCTCCTGTGAAAAGTCCACTTGCACCACTCACAGATCCTTTCTAAAACGTATCAGTTGTCCACAAAACACAAAACTTGCCTCATCAAAATTAAAAAATATTTTAATCATTGATAAATAACACTAGCAAAAATGAAAATTGCATTAGGACAACTGTAAAGTAAAATTTGATATATTTTCTATATTTAGATAAGTGTTGTTATATTGAATATATGTATATATTAACTTGGCTTCTGTAGGAATGAAAAAATGTATAAGTTTGACATGTTTGACCCTCCCATACAAATACATAAATACACACAAAGAAGTACAAAGCAGACTCATGATTAATTCTTAAATGGCAAATAGGAGCACAGAGGTCATTGGTTTTTTGCATGTCACCCAAATGACAGACTGGTATGAAATGCAATTCAGTAAAATAAAACAACTCAAAGCAAACTATATTTTAATTAGGTGTTTAGCTATGTGATTAATGATGCCTTTTTTTAAATGACCATACTAGTAAATGAAAAACTCATTATTTTTCTAAAAGCTGTTTTCTTCTATTTAATGACTTCTTCTAATAGGCAGATAAATTGAACCACAACATATGAAAACTATTAGCCTGAACACTTTCACGGAAAACAAAATTGAATGTGTTGCTGGTTATTTATCAACTAATCTGAAAGTAATGAAATAATAGCATTATACAAAGGCTTCTGTTACAATGACATACAACTGGCTCTTAAACAAACTACTCAACAGAGCTTAATCTTATTTACCTAAGAAAATAATCTTTATAAAATTGCAGAGCACACTATAAAAGAGATTTAATTATTCCTAAAAATCTCACATTAATTATGCTTTATTAATTTAATTGAGGGGAAGTTTAATCTTAATTGACATGTGCAAAATAAACTTTATCTAAGCTAAAGAGAGCAAATATGTCTTAAAATATGTGATGAATTCATAAAAATATCAGAAGTCTACCAAATTTGGAAGTAAGGTTGTTTTTTTCCTTTTTAAGAAATAATTTTGGGGCTAAGCCCCAGGGACGTAGTGGTGAGTGGGACTGTGGCCCACTGGCTTGGCAGTTCAAATCCAGCAGCAGCTCTCCAGAAGCATGGTTGGGTCTCCCACTCCCACAAGAGGGCAGTGATGTACAAAAAATAATAATTTTATTGGCTGCTCTTACAGCTCTTATAGCAATCCATACCTCAGTTTTATCAAGTAGATTCATACATGTTTCCATCATCATTTTCAAAGCATTTTCTTTCTACTTGAGCCCTTGGTATCAGCTTCTCTTTATTTCCCTCCCTCCCCAATCTTAGCACCCTCATGAATCCTGATAAATTATTATTATTTTCATATCTTACTGACTGCTGTCTCCCTTCACCCATGTTTCTGTTGTCCATCTCACTGGGGTGGGGGAGGGTTATACTTTGATCAATACAATCAATTTTCCTTTTCTCCCCTCAGATTCCGCCAACCCTCATGGTATCACTGCTCCCATTATATGGTGAGCGGAAGTGAGAGAAATGCAGCAATAAAGAGGTAGGTTGAGTCTCACCCTTGAATCCTGGTTAACAGGGATTAGAGGAAAGGATGAGAGTGGATTGCTAATCTAAAGTTCATGCTTAAACCAAAGGAGCTAGGATAGTTGAGAATTTTTGGTGTGTCCCATGGTTTAAAGGTGAGACACCAAATGGCACCTGGGTGAAGCTGAGTGAGGTGGCCCACACTGAGTTGACCAGAACCTGACCAGAGGAAGAGACGATATTTGAGTCTGTGGTATGTATTGCTGCTGACTCTATGGACAACCTGTCTTGATTTGACTTTGCTAATGAAGACAGAGTTACAAGGTTCCCACTGGAATGAAGATTCCTTTACATCAAAGACCATGCTTGTCTCCTCAGAGCACTGGGTTGATATAAGTGGGCAGTATAGAAATTGGATACCCAAAATGGAGAAGATAAAGGCATGAAGTAATTGGCTTACAAGCTTTCATAGGGGGGGGGGGAATATATTCATAGGGTTATAGAATAGGTGTCCACTTAACTGCCATTGTTATATTATATTATTGCTTTGTTCAATTATAGAATATTGTTTAAATGAGGCTGGCATATATTGAATTGTACGCATTTCAGTTTTATCATTTTAGATATGATTCTATTATTGTATTGTTTAAAATTATATATGGCTAAAGGTGTCAAGCTAACAAGAGGTGATCTGTGGTAGCTATAGAATTTTCTGTCAACTTGAGAATGGGGTGGAGTCTAGCCTATCAATCAGGTCATAGCCAATGATACTTCTATGCAAGCCTGACCTTCTCCTAAGGATTCTGGGAACTCCTGTATCCCTCCCTGATTTGAAGGTGAGACAGAAACCCTCTTCTTGACATTCCTGTTGACAAACCATGTGGATTATTCTGATGGAACCAGAGTCCTGGAGCTGGAGTAGTCATGCCATGTGTGGAGACTCACTCCAGCAATGAGATGTTTTTACCAGCACTGGATTCATGAGACTTTCCACCCTCTGGCCTATGAATCTTCCTGTATTCAGCATCATTGCAGGTGTTGCATCAATCTGGAGAGGATTTCAGACTGGCATTGGACATATGAGCTAACATCAGACTTATAGACTTGATCTGGACTGGATTGGGATGTTTTCTCAATATACAATTGCTCTTTTATATAAAACTCTGTTCTATACATGTATGAGTGGCTTTGAATTTATTTTTATAGTCAATAAAGCCTATCATAATTCCTATTTGTGCTTTGTTTGATTTCTGTACATAATATCCAGGGTAGGTAAATCTATATA
The DNA here is from genome assembly GCA_004026705.1 of Nesogale talazaci. NCBI lineage: Eukaryota > Metazoa > Chordata > Mammalia > Afrosoricida > Tenrecidae > Nesogale > Nesogale talazaci. The sequence continues at coordinate 37,201 of PVJH01019967.1, read as the reverse complement.
GATAGTAGCTAGAGTAGTAATTATCTGAAGGCATTATAGGGGAGAATGAGAGGAAATTGGGAGCTAAAAATAATGATTATGAGAAAAACTGTTCTGAAATTAATTGTGGTGATGATTATACAAATTCTCTTAATATAAGATTAAATTATATCATATGAGAAGTGTATGCAAATAAAACTGTTTTTAAAGAGAAAAATGCAGTTGCTTCTAAGTGGATGCTTTTATTTCTGGGTTGTTTATTGTGTTTCACTGGCCTTGTGTATCATGTGCAAGCATTACACAAGTACAGGGCTGTTTTCACTACTGTGGCTGTTATAGGTTTTGAGGTCAGGTGGTACAAGGCTGCCCAATTTGCTCTCTTTTAAAAATTCTTTTCTTATCTTAGGTTTTTTCCATCTCCACATTAAGTTTGTAATTAGTTTTTGCATATCTTTAAAGCAGTGGTTCTCAACCTTCCTCATGTCATGACACTTTAAAACAGTTCCTCATGTTGTGGTGATCCCCAACCATAAAATTATTTTTGCTGCTCCTTCATAACTATAATTTTCCTACTATTATGTATCATACAACTCCTGTGAAAGGGTTGCTCAATCTCCAAAGGGGTCATGACCCACAAGTTGAGAACCACTGCTTCACAAAATGAACTTGACTGAGATTTTGATTGGACATGCATCATATTTATAGATTGTTGTAAATAGTATTGATATTTTCAATATCTTAAGCCTTCATACTCATGATCATAGGATATTCTTCCATTTGGGTAGTTCATTTTTGGTTTCTTATAATAGTGTTCTATAGTTTTCTTTGTATAGCCCTTTTGTAGTAAGGTTTATTTTTAAGTATTTCATTTTTTGTGTGGTTATTGTAAACAGTATTGTTTTCTTTATGCTTTTCTTTGAGCTTTGCCTTGATATGCAGGAATCCAGTTGGTTTATGCTTATTTATCTTGTGATCTGATACTTTACCAAATACGTCATTTGTTTCCATACATATTTTTTGAACTCTGGGTTTCTTTCTGAATAAAATTATGTCATCTGCAAATAGTGAGAGTTTCACTTCTTTGCTCATTTGCATTCCCTTGATTTCTTTCCCTTGTATAATGATTCTGGCTAAGACTTCTGGAACAATGATGAATAAGAGTTGTGACCGGGTGCATCCTTGTCTAGCTTTTGTTCTCAGGAGAATGTATTTTAATCTTTCCACACTGAATGTGTTGGCTGCTGGTCTTTTGTATATAGCCTTTATTATGTTAAGTTTACCTTCTATTTTCATTTTATTGAGGGTCTTCATTAGAAATGGGCATTGGGTATTATGGTAATTACATAATTTCATGTCAACTTGATGATATTTCATAGTGTAGGGGTGATATTCAACCTGTCAATCACGTCACAGCCTGATGCTGACTCCTGTGGCCATGAACTTCTCTTAAAGAAGTCCTGGATACTCCCCTTCCCATGATGTCTTCATCTTCCGGCTGGCTGACCATGATGGTTGCCAGAGTCGGGGCATACAACAACTGCCATTGAATACACAACACTCTGCACTGCCCAGGCTGTGACATTCCTGCATTTTGCATCACCACATCTGACTGAATGGCCCTGATGAAAGAATTACAGACTCGTATCAGACAATGCTTTCTGATATATAAAACTACTTGATATAAATCTATTCCTTGCACATTTGTGGGTGGCACTGATTGATTTCTCTACTCAATGGCCTAAAAGACATTTTCAAGTATCTTTTTTACATTTGTTTGTATCATTATGCAATTATTTTTCTTGGTCTTGCTTATTTGGTAGATTACATTGTTTCCAAGATGTTGAACCATCTTTGCACCCCAGTTATGAATTTCACTTAATCATAATGTATTATTTTATAGATATATTGTGGGAGAATTTTCTTGAAAATGTTTTGATCTAAGATTTTGAGGGATATTTATTTGTAGTTTTTTTTGTCTTGTGGTGTCTTTTCCTGAGTTTGATATCAGAGTTATGCTTGCTTCATCCAATGAGCTTGAGAATTTGTTGCCACTTCTCTGTTTTGAAATTCTGTGCAGACTTGGTGACAGTTCTTCACATAAAGTTTGGCAAAGTATCTCTGTAAAGTGGTGTTCTCAACCTTCCTAATGCCTCGACCCTTCAATACAGGTCCTCATGTTATGACCCCCACCCATAAAATTATTTTCATTGTTACTTCATAGTTGTATAGTTACATTCATAACAGCAATTTTGCTACTGTTATTGATCTTAATGTAAATATCTGATATGCAGGATATATTTTAATTGTTAGAAATTGGACATTAATAAAGCATAGTGATTGGGCTGAGCCCCGGTGGCATAGTGGTTATGCGCGGGACTGCGGCCCACTGGGACAGAGGTTCAATTCCAGCAGTGGGGCTGGGCCTCTTACTCCCCCCCAAAAAAATAATAATAAAGCATAGTGATTAATCGCAAAAACAATATGTAATTATATATTGTGAGGTAGTTATTTCTAATTATAGATATGTGAAATTTTGTTTTGAAGCATGGCGTAGCAGGGGTAACAATCTCAATGTCAGAGGAGTCAGTCTCCAACATTAGCATCAGGGATTCAGTAAGCACAATAGCATGGCGAGACATAATTAATTATTATGGTAAAGTGATAGAGGAAAAAAGAGAAATAATGGAGTCAGTCATGTTTCATGGTACCATGCTCACCTCAGCCCTGCTTGGTGGTTCAAATGGAAAGAGTGAGTGGGGAGGAAAAGATAAGGGGAAAGGGAACAGGGAGGAGAGGGAGAGGAGTTGGGGGTGGAGAGGCAGCAGAGAGAGAACGTCTTTATTCTGACCAGGCCTTATATATCTTTTGGAGAGATGCAAGCCCTCTCAGTATAAAAAGGACACATGTCGCAGGAAAGGGTTGTGCTATAAGAGACGATCTAGGGGCCTCCACATAATAGAAGAGGAATGTTATTGGAGTCTTCATATGACAAGATGGATGGTCTAAGATTCCTGATCTCGGCAGCCTATCCCTAATTACTCTTGGGCTGAAGACTTGTCTAACTAAAGCTTTCAGGGGTGGTGACCCTTGGCCTGGAGACTTGTTTTAGTTACAGCTTTCAGGAGGTGTGACCCATTATTCTAACAGCAGGGAGTCAGCACTATCTTTTCTGGAAGAGACAGAGGTCTCTGGATAGCTGACACCTTTAGGGAGAGTCACCCTAAGCTTCTGAGAAAGCAAATGGTTATTAACATTTGCTTAATATTTTGGAGTAGATGTAATGGTCGAAGATTCCTATCTTTCCCTGCCATCTCAATAAAAGAGCAGTAAACTACGTTAATTCATTTTGGACAGTATGCATAAAAAGTCAACATCAGTGTGAAAATTGAGAGAACTTCTTTCTCACCAGATTATACATTGTGGGGGCAGTCTTGCAAGAGCACTACAAAGATCATCTTCCACAACAAGTCTACTTCTGTATGTAGACTTGATAACCAATAAGCTGGAAAACCCTGTTTCACAAAAATATGCAGGTGGAAATGAAGAAGATGCAACATAGTCTCAGCGAGAACAGGATATGACTGCAAGCACTTGATCCAGAATTTGTAATTGGCATTGCAGAGAAATCAGCTCTTGCTCCATCATTGCTAATATGCTCAATGATCTCTTGTGCTGTCTCAGAAACATCTTCAACTTTGTGAATGGGCATCTGGCAGGTGCAAATGGAGTATCAGGTAGATTGAAAAAGTATGATGAAATTTCATCCGCAAGTATGTACAACTGTTCTTTCACAGAAATTATCATCATAATCCTTTTGTCTGGTTCAATGTCATGTTCCTCAAAGAAAGCAGATAAGTTAGGCGGCATGTAAATTTTCTTGTCATCCTTCTTCTTCCCCAAAGCTGAAGTCTCTTTTCAGACAAATCAAGGCATGTTGCATTTAGCCCTTGCAGTAATAAATTTAACTCATTCAAGATGGCAAAGGGGACAACCACATAAGGTATTTTTTGCAGTTTCACTTTTTATTGCTGAAAAGTGCTTCGAACTGTGGTCTTGTTTTCTGATTTAAAAAATATTTTGAGTTCATCAAAAAGCTCAAAAACACATTTTAAAACTTTCTCTCAACAACCATCTCACTTCAGTGTAAAATAGTAGAGGGTAATGTGTGCATGTACCTGTATATATATGTGTGTGTGTGTGTGTGTGTGTGTGTGTGTATCATTTATATATGAGAGAGGAGGAGGAGGAGAATTGTGTAGGGAAAAGTAAGGAAGGAGAGATCAAAAGGAAGAAAGAGAAGGTTAGGGATGTTAGAGAAGAAGTAGCATAAGTAAAGCATAAAGAATTAGTGACAGAGGTTTGAGTTGGGTGTGGTCAGAGTTCTGTAGCTATGGGAATGTCCACGTGAGTGACTGTCTCCTTCGGGGCCAACGTTTACCTGTGTCTGTCGAAGAAACAATTTTGCCTGCAAAAGGGTGGTGTTACTCAGAAAAGATGTGCGAAGATTAAAAGGGAGAGGAAGAAGAAGATTTTTGGAAAAAGTTAGTCTAGAGAGCAAGAGACTTTGAGGAAGTCTTCCTGACTTACCAAGTAGTCTGTCATCCAAGTAGCACTACCAGAAAGCGCTAAGATGAGAGTCTTGTCTTTATGGGGTTCGAATGGCATTAGGAAGGTACTGTTCTTGCCAGGGGGTTGTGGTCTGAAGCATCTTTGTTAGCTGATCAGTGGAAACTCCAATGTGAAGGAAAGGAATCTAGTTAGATGAGTATGGCTTATCTGTGTCTGCCTGGAAGACACATGCAGTAGCCAAAGGGGTGCAGCCAAAGGAAGCCTTTGTGCTAGGCGGAGTTGACTAGAGAAACAAATCCAGCTGTACTCATCTATGTGCAAAAGAGAGCTTTAGATCAGGAAACTGTCGGGAAAGCATCCCAGCGTAGTCCAACTCAAGTTCAATGTTAGTCCGTAAGTGTCTCTTCATACGCACAGAGTCTCGAGACATGGTGGCTAAGGCAGGAATACCACTTGTCAGTGGGTACAACACTCTATGGACACAGAGGTGGTAACTGCATCACAGGGTTCATGCGGATCTCAGCTTGGCTCATCAACAGGAAGGGGAAGACAGAAAGAGAGAGGGGTTGTCCTCCAGAGAACCATTTATCTTGATTACATCTCCAAAGGAGATCATCAAGCTGTAAACTGATTGACAGGTTGAAGTTCACCCATCTTCCTACAAGTTGTGCCTTTTGGGCACAAATAAAAATCCAAGACTAATTATTACAGGCTTTAAAGCAGAAAGGATGTGGATTCATTTACAAGAAAATAAATGCAAAATACAAAAGCTTAAAAGAAAAGCAATAATCCTGTTGACTGGATAAGGACCATCACTCAAACTTGTGTGTGGTTAAGGAGTTCTGCTGCTATGGTGCAGCATTTTCCTTCCTGGTCATTGCAATGAGTTTAATCTATTGAATATGCCAGTTATCAAGGTTAAATTCTTAGAATACATTTATCAGAATGTACATATTTGAAAATGGAACTATAGGAATAGACTAGGGATCATTTGAAGACTTAATCAAGTTTAGTTTTAGTTGTTTTTCCTCAAGTCACAATTTATGTGGGAAAACAAAATATTTTGTGATACTGAGTGAATCTGTTAAAAGTGAACCATTATTAGAAATAAACAGGAAAAAATAATAAAAAGAAAGAAATTGGATGACCTAAGATAATGCTTCAAAAGTCATTTTCAAATACAAATATAAATAAAATCACTTTAAAAAATGGGTGTCTCAAGGTACACAGGAAAACCTCAAAGATTTTTGTAAAATTTTTGTACAAGGGGAAAATTGTTTATTTTATTATTATTATTATTATTATTACAATAAAACATACTAAAACACCCCCAGCCCCAGTAAGTCATAATAAATTTTCTATAAACTCACCAAGCCATCTAAGTAAATTCCAAATCATAATGATCCTATAGGTACAAGAACTGTTCCTTTGGTTTTCTCTGTCTTTAAAACTTTGCAGGGAGCAGGTGGTTTCTTCTTTCTCATATAGCGATATTGGCGAGTTTGAACCAACAACCTTATAGCTAGCAATCCTGCACTTAACCCACTATGCTACCAGGGCTCTTATACTAAAAACAGTAAGTAATACTCCCAACTACTATCAATCACACAAAAATGTGTAGATTAGGAGTCTGAGAAAAACATTTTATCAAATATGCCATATCTGTGCTACAAAAAAAAAGAAAATGGCAAGAGAAATATATTAATGTTAGGGATATTGGAAATAACAAAATCTCAATAGCATGTAGATCAAAATGCTCTATGAAATCAATTTGAGGTTTTTCAGAATTGCCTAATTTTTCAGAATTGTTTAATAGTCTCATCATAATTTGTTTTCAATCTTTCCACCACTGCTCCCAAATAATAACATTCCAATCTAATATATGACAGTTGTTAACCTATTCATTGATATTATCTGAATATCTATCACTTTGAGCTATTTGAGTGGTAAATGACTTATGGGAATTACATAAAGAGGAATCTGACATCAGGATTAGAGGAAGGATTATCAGTCTCTTGTGATAAACAAACAGCACCACCTTGCTTGTTGTAAGTGTGGAGGACTGAAACCGCTTGCTGCTGGTGATCAGAACTGCAAGTTTTCCAACTCGATGTAAAGAAGACCAAAATCCTCGCAAATGGGCCAGTAGATAACAGCAAGGTAAATAGAGGAAAGGGTGGGGTTAAAGATTTGGCTTGCTTGGGTTCACAATCAATCCTCATGGAAACAGGCTAAAATCCTCCCCTTGATTTTTAATTCTCAAATTGACACCATATTATGGAACACGTTTAAGAGACACCACAAGTATGTTCAAGGACCCAACGTGACACAAAGTGACACAACTGATTAGTTGCTAATTAAAAAATTGAAAGCTTGAACCCACACAGTAGCTGCTAACTGACAGAAAAACCTAATGATCTGCTCCCATAAAGATAACACTCAAGAAAAAAATTTTGGGAGAGCGGGAGCACCACTGCCCTCTGGTGGTCGTGGGAGCTACTCAGGGCTGCTCCTGAGAGCCGCCGCTGGATTTGAATCGCCAAGGGCTGCAGTCCCGCACTCAACCACTTATGCCACCGGGGCTCAGCCCAACTCAAGAAAATCTTATGGAGGTGTTCTACTCTGCCCTCAAGGGTTGATGAGCCAAAAATCGACAGCACTTAACAGTTGGATAAAAATTTGCTGAATATCATCCAAAAATGATTGTGACAATACATTGACAGGGAACATCCAGAGAAGAAGGAAGTGTGGAACAGAAGAAAAAAATTTTGAAATCAAATGGCTCTTGATTCAAAGCAAAGATTATCAGAAAGATATTTTCTCATGTTTTATTGATTGTGTAAATGCATTGAGCTGTGCAGACTGTAACAAACTATGGATGACCTTGAGGAGAATGAGAATTTCAGTGTGTTAATCTGGGTGGACTAGAGAAGCAAATTCATCGACACCCATAATTGTATCAGACAGAGCTTTGATGAATTGCACATTAAGAAAACATCCCAGCTGACTTTCCATTAAGTCCTTAAGTTTGATATTAGCCCAAATGTCTGATACCAATCTATAAAGTTCTCTTCAGACACATGAAACGCTACAATGACATCGAATGCAGGAGAATCACTGACTAGTGGGTGGACATTCTGCATTCTTTGATTATACCATGTCAAAAAAAGTTTTGACACGTTTAAAAGACAGAACTACATTCTTTTTCAATGTTCTTTGCGTTTGGGGAGCAAAACAACGCCTGGGAGGTTAAAATCAGGTCCGTATATTGTATGCGACAAGGTTTACTACTGGAATTCCTACAGGATATCCCTTGCTCCACTTAAAGAACAAGAAGATCCATTGTTGAAATTGAGTGTGAGGGCATGGTAGGTTTCTCGGTACTCTGTACTCTTCTCCTTTCTTTTTTTCTCACTGATAAAGTTTTCAAATTGTCTTAACACTTCTCCCTAATATGTCTCCATGACAATCTTGTATCCTTTGAGAAAGTCTATCAAAACTAGGTCCTTAGAATCCAAAAGCCAGTCGTCATCATCTTCTGAGCTGATCTTTCTGCCTTGAATTTAACTGGCCCAAGAGATTCTCTCTAAAGCCACTCTTGATTTTTACCTTTTAATGGAGACATGCTAAGGAGACTAAGACAAGTGTACTACTGAGAGAAATTGTCTGAGTTGACCATCGGCCATAGAGGTATACTTAATCATTTTTTGGAATAACTATATATAAATGCATGAGTTCTAAGGGAATAATAGGTTAAAAGTCAGACAACTAACCACAAAGTAAGTAGTTCAAAAACGCCAGCAGGTGAAAGAGGAGGACTTCTGTTCCTGTAAAGTGCGCCAGCCTTGGAAACGCACAAGTTCTGCTGGGTTCTGTAGGATTATTTCAAGATAGAATGAATTCAACAGTGGTAAGATGCAAGGAATGAAACTCTGGTGGCAATATTTCTTGACTGACCCTCAATAACTGTTAGGTTAGTCTAGATAAGGATTTCTTAACCTTCATACAGATTAGATTTTGGGTCATAAAACTCACCTTGTGAGGGCTGACTTCAATCTTGTAGAGCTTATTAGAATTCAGGGCCTCAGTTCACTAGGTGCTACTGGTGCCCCTGCCCTAGCTATGACAACAGTAGCTATCTCCAGGCAGTGTCAAATGTCTTCTAGGATACAAAACAGACTCCCATCAAAAAGGCCTCAGCTAGTGTGTGTTAGACTGAGTATTCCAGAGAAGAAAACCATAACAAGAAAGAATTCCCTGTCAAGAAAATGGCCCAGTCCCATCTAACCCAAGTCAGTGGGTCCGTCAATGGGTCAGATGCTAACTGCAGGCCCTCTAGACTCATGCGTCTGACAATGGGTAACACAGAAAACCTGAAGCTGAAAGCAGGGAGATCACAGACCTGGGACGGCAGCGTTGAATCTATCCCAGGTCTGCAGAAATGACAGAGTTTTCAGGCCGCGTGGACCACATGCCCCAGGTATAAGAGATGATACCTAGACAGGCCGGAAAAGGACAAGGAGAAAGCGTTCTTTTCAGCATGTTATAAAAAGACTGTGCATGTAAGCACACAGCATTAGGCTTTTTACCAGATTGATAGGTTTGACCCCACCCTTACCTTCCCACAGATGCAGGTTACCATAAAACCTAAGCATCAAAGACTGCATAAGCCAAAGCTTCAAAATACTTTAGGGCAGGGGTTGGCAAACTGTGCTGGCAAGCCCTCTGCGGTGCTTTCAATGTGAGCACGCGGCTCCCAAACAGCATTGAAAACATTTGAAGGCTGTTGTTTCAGATCACGGTGATTTCCTTTGTTTGGAAAAGCAGATTTAAGACTCTCAAGTGATTTTAAAGTTGTGAGGAGGGACAGGATTGGCTCTTTGGTCTCAGGCGTTTGCCAAACCCTGCCTTAGTGAGCAAGAGCAACAGATATCTCACCAACCCTACGTGTTCACTCTGGACTGCCATCGCTCTTTTCCACCCTTTCGTTAATATAGGACCCAGAATAACAGTCCAGCCATTATTCAGAGGGTTCCATTTGTCATAATGGAAGAAGAATGAAAGAAACATGAAGAAACATACTCCTAGCTTTTAAGGTTTCTGTTAAGAAGAGAACATGCCCCTCCTGCTTCATGTTCATTGACTAAAGCAAATCAAATTGCCAATCTCAATATGAATTAGGTATGAAAATACCTTTCCCTATAGAAACGACTGCAAATATTTAAAATAGTATACAGTGTACATGTTTATATTTATTTGGCTTTCTAAATCTGCAGATGTCTTCCTAAATCTGCAGATTGCAATAGTTTATTACCTCTTTTACTCCTGGTATGCATTTAAATGCTTCCTCTCTTTACAGATTTTTTTCTAATAAAAGTTGAATTAAATATATGATAGGCTTTTTAAAAAATCTTCCCTGTATCTTATTCTCTTTTATTTTTATATCTGCTAATTTGTTATACTGAAGTCTAGAAATTTCTTTAGGTCTATTTTCCAATTCGCTTATCTTCTCTCTAGTTATGTATAAGCATCTATCTGTTCAATGCAACCCGCCCCCCCCAAACAAAACAAAACAAAAAACTCTCTGCCATCGGGTCAATGTTCACTCATGGTAACCCTATAGGTTCCCATCCCGCAACTCTTTACAGGAGTAGAACAGCTCATCTTTCCCTTAAAAAGTGGCTGCTGATTTTGAATTACTGATATTGTGGCTACCAGTCCAATGTGTAACCACTATGCCACCATAGCTCCTTTAATGTTTACCCTTAAAATTTCATATGCATATTTGACTTGTAAGTCAGTGTTAATTTCTCTTAAAAATACAAGGAATTTACAATGATTTGATGCTAATCACCCCCACCAGTATTGTCATTTTTGACCAGTATATTAGTCCTCACTTCTCAGTTAAAATACAAACGTTGTCGTTGTTATCATTAAAGTGCATTTTATTTCACATTATTATGTCTATTTATACTTGTCTATGCCAAAACAAGCTAATTTGTTCATTGTGGTTCCTTTCTGCAGCCTGATTTTTTCCAAATAAATTCCACTCTGCACTACTCTAACAAGAAACACCAATTAAACAAAGAAACACCAATTCCTGAACAAATGGAGAGAAGCTACCCACCAGCAATGAGTCATATGTCATCTCTCTGTTGCCCACTTCACAGGAGTCAACCTGAAGGACGAGCCCTCACCCTGCCTGGGTCCACTCCTTCGAGAGGAGGGAATTGGGGTATGACCATCTATTTGAGACTCTGCGATATCAAACAAGGCTGGGGTAAATCAATGGTACCCCCACAGGAATAGAAGGAGAAGCTTTCCAAAAATTCAAGGGAAGGCCTGGAGAGAGAACCACCTACATTGTAGAAATGCTCACAGTTCTGTTAGCGAGTTTGGTGAGGAAAACTCACCTAATTGTGGGAAGGGAAGACAAACAAAGAGTTTAGGGGACCTACGGGTCAGATTTCATTATCCTGGGTAGACACTACAAATGCATTTCTACCCAACGTTCAGTGAATCATGCCATGGACTCACCATGATGATGTTTATGGAAGCTGAGCTTGCAAGCAACCTGGCATAGAGCATGGGCTACACCAACAAGATTTGATACAAAAGTCCCATCTGATGAACTGAGCCCTGTATCAAAGGTTCTTGTGCCCTTCGCTAAGGATTGGGGTACTTGAACAGGAGATGAAGCAGACACTGGCAACCCCAAAAATAGAAAAATAGTTGTCATAGGACTTTGGGGGCAACCCCTGCTCATTGGTGGTCCAATGAAAAGGGACCAAGGATTACCGTATATGGAGACCCTCACTACCCAATTTGAAAAAGCATGACAGGTTCTAATCCTTTCATTAGGAAAGAATTAATTCAGAAAGATACTCCCTGGTGCCAACTGCCATACATACAGGCCAATGGAATTAGACATCAAACCGTGTAGGACAAAAACTCGTGGGTTGCGGCTCAAGGGGGGAATGATACTCCATAGACTACTCATACCAATAGTGTCTGGAGTATTGGGTCATTGAGAAAACTGATAATGATAATAGTACAACTGACTTATACCCCAGTGGGGTAATTGACAATACTATATTTCTTTGTTTTTATGTTTTGCTTTCCTGATTGTAGCTTGCTTCCCCGCCCCCCTTATATTTGGAGGAGTGTGTGGTCTGTTTAGTTGGTTGCTGGTTGGCTTGTGACTGCTGTTGAGGGAGTTGGTCTTATAGGGTTTTGATTTTATTGTATTAGGATCACCAAAGAAAACCTGAGATGTGCAAACCCCGTGGGCAAGCAGATGGAGTCTTGGCTCCTACTTACCTCTAGGCCCAATTCAAGAAGTTAGTTCTGATAGCATGGTCCTGCTCGATACTCAACTTCATGAAGTGATCACTGAAGATTAGGGTGCTGCAGCAAGTGTAGAGAAGAGAAACCATGGTCCCTGACTACCAACTGGTATAGTGTCCGGGGTCTTACAGGTTTATAGTCAGACAAGCAACCATCCAGGCGAGGAGTCCGCTAAGCCCACACGGAAAAAGCACACCAGCTTGTGTGATCCAAATATGACCATCACAAAATTGTAATATGGTGAAGTGAAGAGTATCAGAGCTAAAATTAAAAGCACCCAATTTTGAGAAAGATATGAAATAGAGTGGCCTACAACCCACCTGCAGAGTATCTAGTCAGACTGAGCTGTTGGCAGATTGGCTGTAGCCTTAGGAAAGAGTATTGATCAGCCTTGCTGTCCTTGTAATCTTGATTGTGCAGCATTGTGCTCAACTATTGGACAGTTGTCTTCCCTATACACCTCACATGAATTTGTTCTGCTTGCAAGTATTTTTTTACTTGGTTCATGATGGAAGTTTCTTCCCTGGTTTTTTGAATGATGATGGGGGTCTTTTCTTTCTTAAATAACATCAATATCTTTGTCTTTATACTATTATGATTTTATCCTTACCACCTTTGTGCAATTTTGTTTTTTATCATTCTCCATTAAATTTCCCAGTTGTGAAGCGCAGGAGGAATGACTAATAATGATAATAACTGATGCAGGGTTCATAGGGGATGCAGGTGTGGGGGTTGTGGTGAGATGTGAGTGATAGGGAAATAAAGGGGATTTCAGGAATAAATGATGAAGGTGGGAGGTCAGAGGGAGAACTACAACTGATTGTGATTGTACAACTCATTTTAGAGGCCATTTAACCATGGTGGAGGATACTCTAAAATTGATGTGTTAATAATAGCACAATTCTCCTTGATATGATTGAATAATTAAGCTGTTGAATTGTATGATAGGTAAATTATGTGCCAATAAAGCTGGGTGGCAAGGTATTAAAAAGGAATAGCAACCTTTAAAAAAAATAAATTCTACTTTTAAGTTATTCAATAAAAAAATTCTAAGTACTTAAAATACAATTGCATATCTTTATCTCATGATCACTCCTGAAGGACTTAGGAAGAAGATGTAATAGCTTACTTTTGTAAGGATCTATAACTTTAAAAATCCCTAGGGACAAACCTATTCCCTCCTATATGGTTGCTACGACTTTGAGTAGACACAATGGAGCTGGGTTTGGTGTGCTGGTTTTATGAAGGAAACTTTCAATATTTCCTTATAATATTTTCTTCTCAATGTAATTTTACTGATTAGTAATTCTCTGCTAAAACACTAGAACTCGTATTGGCAATTGATGGCTTATTACTGGATCTTTAAAGAAATGCGCTCTTACCTTTGTTGCTCTGTAAAGAACTCTGCTCGCTGCCTGGGTTGGGAACAGGACTGACATCCACAGGTCAGCTGCTTAAATCCACCAGAAACTCTGGGAAGGAAGTCTGTTGCTCCCACAAAATTTTATAGCCTCTGAAACCCCAAATTCTGGCCTGTCTTCTAAAGTCCCTAGAGTTGGGGATTGAGTTTATGGCAGTGAGAAAGTTCTAAATAGAGTTGGCAGTGTATTCTATGGTGCTGTTTTGATGTTTATCTGTATCTCAGAGCCCTCAGGACTTAATTTGCTTCTTCAAGCAGAAGATTTATTTATCATTTCTGTAAAATGATCTATTTCCTCTCATTTTGCTTTCCTATTTTCTCATTGCTTATTGGAAATCAATCTTAGTCTATATCATTCATATCGCGACCTCTTCTTTCTATTTTGCTAGGGTTTCTTCTTGTGTCCAACAACTACGGGGGGGGGGGAATTATGTACAATGCGTGGGATACATTAAAAGATTAAATGTAACTCAGACTTAATAATGGGGGACTTGTAAATGTTATCTGGATGATAAAAATTATGAAAAGTGATTTCCATGCAAAAGGGAAATAGTAAAAATCATTTAGGTAACACATTTTTAAAAACATGTGCTTCCTTGAGATTCTGATTACTTTGAGAGTGCATGAGATAAAAACTCTTTTATTTAATAAATAAAATAATATATTAGGTGATGCTTCTTTATTTTGGTAAGTAAAATTCTGGCATATAATGAAAAAGAAATATTCTTTAACACTATTTCAGATTTTTCCATTTCCTTCTTTGCTTTGCAACTTCTTTCCACCCTCAGATCAAACATCCCAAATACAAAAAGAAACCAAAAAAAAATTGGTGTTTAATATATCTTTTATTTATCTCTACCTGTAATAAAGGTTATGATTCCAGTCTTCAGGATATCAGCCAAACTTATTGTAACTACATATTTGTTTGAATCTTTGCTTTATAGTTAAGTCATTTTATTCAGTCTCATTGCAATAGTTCCATTGCTTTTTTTTTGTAACCAATAGAGAGCACAAATTCTTAAATACTGAAATTTCGACCTGAAAAATATGACACAAGAAAAATTTTCTCACAAGCAAAATAACTGAAATTATTCAAGGCTAATATTATGGGTATGAGGTGGAGACACAATGGACTAGAGGAAAACTGCACTTGGAAAATTTGTTTCAGCTAAAAGGAGATAAAAGTCAGGATTTTATGTGATAAAATAACTCTGACAGCTGTAGAGGATTTTCTACTTTATGTGGAATAGTCTGCAAACAGCAATGTCTGTGTACACTGTCACAAATACTTTTCACATATCTGCAACTATTTCTTCTCACTATGATGAGAAACAGCAGCCAGTATTTCCTGATAACCTATACAAGTCAAGATTATGATTTTCCCCCCTATGATGAACACTACACACTTACTTCAGGTTTATGCTAGAAATAATATCAAAGACAAAAAGAAAGTAAGACAGCTAAACTTCTCTCTTGTGGACCATGATACTAATGTTTACAGACACCAGAGAGATGTAATCTAAAAGGAATGTCTTCATTTTTCTATAATGTTTAAAAAAGTATTTCTATCTAAATCTCTCCATCTCTGTTTTCTAATGCAAAAGGTGATCTCAAAACTAAATAAATGGATCATTTGTCTGCTTTTTAACTCAATATGCCCAATTTACACTTCAAAAGAAGAATTTCTCTTGGTTTTCTAGACTTGACATGACTAAAAGAAGAAATGTCACTTTTTAATATATTACTTAAATCTTTCATTCACTATTTGTCCAAAAGAAACTTCAGGTTCTTTTTATCTTTTAAATTGCCATAAAAAATACCATTTCTTTTCTACTCCTGTACATCTGTGGGAGAACAGACTATTTGTTTCATAGATAGTAGATGGCAATTTCGGGAACAACTGTATGCTAAGCATAATCAGAGGTGATTTACAAAGAAGCCTGCGCCCTGTTATTTCCTTGTTTCTATCTTCTTCAAGTAGACATCAGTCTCTCAGCTCTCATTCTCCCTTAATGATTTGACATCCTTGCTGAGGAAGATGTACAAACCCATCCACCTATCATTTCCCTAACACTTTTTTCAAAAATAAATTGGGAAATGGAAGAACCAGGATTTCCACTTCATTATTTTAGCCATCATAGAGATAGTACTGAGTTGGTCGGAGAAAAAAAAAATAACAAAAGAACAGTTTTTCAAAAACCGGTTTCTTTATTTGGCAAAAACTATCCTAAAATAACCTCATTATAAACAGCTCAATTACCCTAATATGAGACTTTAAGAAACTAAAGCATTGCTGAGTTACAACATCCCTAGACTATGGAAAAAATCTATATTAAAGTCCCCCTGAAGAATGCTATATATCCTGTTGATTCAGACAGGCCTGCAAAATAGATTTGGCATTTTAATTCTACTGCTTTCTAAAGTTCCAGATGACAGCTGCACAGCCAACATTTTAAAGTCGTCAGAAAAATCATGCTACACAATGGTCACAGCTGGACCCATCCATCAAAATGTTTTTGCTCAAATGAGACTTGGTCGCTGGTAGATAATTAAGCAGTGCATGTTCTGGGCTTCAGTATTGTTGTCATAGGCCCTAGGTTTGCAAGAAAACAAAACATAAAGCTTTTTCTCTGCTTAGTGGAAGAGGATGATGTTAAATTCCTGCAGAAGTCTAGGAGATTGAACAGTTTCTGTGTTCAGAACTGTGAGCACTTTAGTTGTTAGCAACTATATTGCATTTTTATATTTATGGATTTTATAGATTACACTGAAATATGTAGAATTGACTTAAAATACTGTCAACCCTTGTCAAAGCAGGATGATTGGATAAATAAGTTCCTTGTGTTATCTCGAGGCAGCCTTCAACCTGAAACTCCCTGCAGGTAGAATACCAGAGCCCCAGTGATCACAGATGTGTTGTTTCAGACACCAGATCTCTAAACCAGATCTCTAAACACACTTATGGATAGTAAAGAAGCTAAAATGATTTCCAATGAAGGACATAGAAACCCTTCATTTTAGTGGCTTAAAAATAACAGAATTTTAAAGCTAAGGAAACCCCACACAGCCCAACTTTCAGTTTTGTTTCCATGAAACTGTATTGGTTCAGCCTTCCTGGTATTTTGTTTGTTTCTAATGAAAAGATCTCAAAAGGTTTTATCAGGAGTTCACTACACATAATCACCCAAGTCTCACTTGACACAATCTTCATACATTCCACATCTCAGGCAATTCTCAACAAGGGGAACAGGACTAATTTAGTCCAGATAGACTAGAGGAACAAATTTCAGAGACACGTATATAGGTATAAGGAAAAGGTTTATATACAAAAGAAATGTGACCCTAAGAAGGCATGCCAAGCCAGTCCAGTGCAAAGTCATAAGTCCAATAATAACCCATATGCCCGAAATCAGTCTATAAAGTCTGTGTCCGACTCAGGAAGTCACAGGTAAGTGGGTGCAGAATTCTGGCGCTGACAGGGGTCTTCCCCATAGCTCCTCGCTTCCAGGGCTCAGGTCCACCAACAGCATGCTACTCCAGCTTCAGAGGACTGTCTTCATCAGGGAAAAGCCATGTGGTCTCTCCACTGGCTACTCCAGCCTCCCAGCCACTGCCATTCTGTGTTGCCTGTGGTTAATCATCTCTCAAAGTAACTCCCAACAACTGGGAAGATAGCTTCTCATCTTCACAAGGGAAATACCGCGAGATTTCCCAGGAGTCTCAGGTGAAAGCCATGCCCACACAGAGGACTCATCGGCTACTCCATGGCTTTCTCCTGATTAACAGGCCAGACTCCACCGCTACCTTTCAATTATAAAATTAACATAAGCACATGACTGGCACAAGGACCAACTGAATAGGCTAATACTCTTAACAGCTCACCCTTTTATTATGAGAACATGGCACTTGAACTCCTGGATAATCTTCTAATGATGTGTTTGCTAAATTCATTGCAAAGACCACACAGAACTCACAAACAACACTCATGATTGAAGGGTGTATGAAGAAATTCACAGGTTACAAAATAAGATTTAAAAACATTAAATATAAATATCTTTTGTCTGAAGCACTTCTGAAACTTGTTGGAAGGTTCCCCTTTCTCTCTTTCTTATTCTTGATCTCTCAGACACATAATCCTTTGGACTCAACTCAGGAAAATTTTCTCAAGTTGCTTTGGGACTGATTCATTTCCAAAGAAGTAGAACCCTCTCTGGTAGCCAGCCTCTTGACCAAATACACTCAGCTTTACTCTTTCTGCATATCTAGCAACCTGATGTGTGCCATGATCTCTTCAGCTACCATAGTTCTTTCTCCATGGTCTTTTCTGCTCCCAATTCTTCAGATAGGGATCCTGGATAAACAAGACTTCTCATTGTGCTAGCCATGGAATTCTTTCTCTTCCAATGTACCTAAAGGAGAAGGAATGGAATTTTATGCAATCACATTATAATAGAATTGCTTGCTTATAGCTAATAGAAAACTAAAATATTTTTTAACTTCTGACCTTCAGACTGGGAGGTTGGTGGAGACAGAATCCTCTACATCACATTTTCCCAAGTCATACCCCACCAAGTCATTTGGTAAGGGGTTACAGAGACTGTAGAAGAACAGTGGCAGGTAATATTATCTCAGAGTCTCATCAGATGAGTTACATCAGAGTCCCCAGGACTGAATTATAGATATTGAATTGTATTATGCCGCCAAAGAGGAAAGCCACTGCTATAGGCTTGCATGATGAATGAAGGAGTGTGCAACAAAATAAAGCCCTGCTGGTCCAGGACTTGCTGCACTGGTTGCCATGTTTGAGCCCTTGCCACAATCAGTGTGTCCATCTATCTCATTGAATATAGTCTACCTTTTTCAGTAACCCTTCCTATGCATGAGAAGCTTCATGAGGAACTGGTCACCCTTGAGAATATACCTAAAGGATATTGAGTATAGTATTAAGTACTAGTAAGACAAATGCATAACACCCTTCCTTTTGTAGAGCACCGGAAGCTTTACTTCTTCTTGTATACATTTTTTCATTCTTCTGGGAAGTCCATGATATACTGAACATTCTTTGCCAACACCATACATGAAATATGAAAAGGGCCTAGTTAGCACTAAGAAACCGAATGTTAATAGCAATGACATGCTTAGCCTTCAAACTGTCAAGGAAAAAGGACAATCCTGTTTCTTAGGTGAAAAATTAAAGTATAAAGCGCATTGAAGAAAAAAAAAGCCAAGCCAAGCCAAGCCATTGAGAAGTTTGTGATATCCTCTCCACCACCACCCCAATCTCATTTTTGTATTGTACTAAATTAGAAGACTCTTATAATTTCTCCTTCCTCTGGATCATTCAATACTTTTCTTTGGTTCTTGGTAAGAGAGTTCATCATTGACTGTTTTGTGTTCTGTACATGCCTTTTATCCTCCACTAGAAGGTATTTTCCTCAATGACAGGAGCCTTTTATCTGCCAAACACTATCTTGCATAGTAGAACACATTTTGTGCATGCTTATATATTTAATGATTTTGCATAATAGCCATGACTTGGACTAAAATGTGATGTTGTACCAACTTCCCATACCTTTAACAAATCAGACAACTCAATAAACACCCAGATTATAGGCACTAGACACTAAAGTTTGTTTTACCAGGCTCCAACAACTTATTGAAACTGGGACCACACACAATGGCATGGTGCACATAACAAAAGAAGGCTAAAATAAGTTTATAAAAATTACTTATCTGCTATGCATCATATCAGAAAATTATTATGGTCTAAATGTGATTCCTTCCAGTGAAGTAGATAAAATCACACATAAATAGGCAATGCTATAGTTTCTGTATTATTGTGTTGTATATAGTATCTAATATCTAATAGCAATCAATTTCATTTTGGAACAATTTTGAGTTTCATGAGAAATAATGCAAAAATGAGTTATCTTCACTTAGACCATCTTAAAATAGAAATATCTGAAGGTTTCAGTGTACATTCTATCTCATAGATAAAATGGCATTTACCTTTATATGCACAATTCATATTTCCTTAGCAAAATTCTTTATTTTAATGACTCTGAAGGGCATCTGGTTTACCATAAGTTTGCCTTGAGGAGAAAGAAGGCAAGTCTATTTTCTTGGACTCCTAAGTGTTTTGCAATGTTATAAAGAAAGAAAGAATTGGGTTGTCCTCCCGACAACTACAAATAAATTTCATGTGGAAAAACGCTGTCACTTTACATGGGAGCTTCTCTTGAAGAGCAGTCTACAAACAAAATAAAAGTATAAAACGTCCTTGCAAGTGTGGGGCTGGAAGAGCATTTAAAATGTCTAGCCAGTTCCCCATCACATTTTGATGCATAGTTCTCTTAGGTACAGACTGTCAAATTGAGTTAGTGTAAATGAAAGAAAATATTAGATGGACTTTCAGATGTTCTCATTCAGCTAAAAAGTAAAATACAGTTCAAAGAACTTTTGCCTACTGAGATTTTCAAATAACTACTCAGTAGGGTAGACAGATTCCTTGGAAGGTAGGGCTCATAGGAATACTAAGAGAACTTGAAATCTATCATATTTTAAGTGAATCCAGGTGACTTCTTTTGTCTGTTCACCTCCGTAAATAGGTCCTAATGATACTATAATCATTTGAATCATAATACCACTGATAGTTTTCATTGATTACAGATAAACTTAAGCAGTTTACACCTAACAAGCCTTTTGCATTAACCAACTACTATTCCCTATTCATTCTGAATTCATCCTAGTCTGTGCTGTCCATACCATCCTGCCCTTCTAAATTTCCATGTTCTTCATAAATTAGATTAGAAATAACTCCACAAGTGGTCCTGAAAGTAGATATCAAGAATGATAAGGACAATGTAGGTAGGATATCTGTACATTTTTGTCTTCTGGACAGTTAGCAATACAAAGACTTGCTTTAGTGAATTACAAATACAAAATTTAAGACAGATTTCAAAGTTTAGCTTTCTTTTTAAATTTATTTTAAAGTTTAACTTTCTATGCAAACTCTACATTTGTATATTACATACTGACAACCTGAAGTCACTGTCCAACTGCCAGATTCAGATAATCTATCAAGACATCAAATGGGTTCATTGCAATCTTCAAAGCCCAACTGGAACTTTGTCTTTCCTCTTATAAATACTGTGTCCAAACATATAGTTTAATAAGATCCATAGGTGATTCTTACAGATAATGTGGTAGTTACATAATCCAGTGCCAACTTCAAACTATTTGGGGTAAAGGGATAGAGTTTAGGCTGTCAATCAGGTCACAGCCTTGATCACCTCATTTGGAGGTGCTATGAGATAATTAGCTCACTGAAGGTCAGATAAATTCTCTCTCTCTCTCTCTCTCTCTCTCTCTCTCTCTCTCTCTCTCTCTCCCTTTCTCCTTTGTATCCTAGGTAGACATTCCTGTTGACAAGCCACATGTAGCTACACTGATGGATCCAGAGTCCTGGAGCTGGAAAAGTCATGCAGAGACCCACACCAGCACTGAGATGCTTACATCACTACTGGTTCCACAAGACATTCTATTCACTGGTCCATGATATTCCTGCACTCAACATCACTGCATGTGTTGTGTGAGTATGAAGAGGAGTTTATGGACTTACATGGGACATATGAGCTAGCATTGAACTAACAGACTTCATCTGGACTGGGATGGGATATTTTCTCAATATACTATTGCTTTTTTATATAAAGTTCTTAATCATCACATACGAGTGTCTATGAATTTGTTTCTCTAGTCAACTGGGACTAACACAGATAGTATACAAAAATCTCTTGCTTGCACAAGAATTACCTGGATATCTTGTTAAATTGAAGACTCTGATTTACAGTAGTTAGAGTGAAAAAGAGACCTGATGGTTTACCCCAGACTTAGCTTTAGAGAAATGTAAATACAAGACAGACAGATTTTTACATTTAAAATTTTATACAAACTCTACTCTCACTCACAGGCATCAAGTTAAAGCTGACTCATATTGACCCCTGTGGGTTTCTGAGACTGTTGACAAGAGCAGAAAGCCCATTCTTTCTCCCACAGTGTTGCTGGTGGTTTTGAACTGCTCACCATGTGCATCAAAACCCAATTTGTTACCACTATGCCACCAGGGTTCTACACAAACTCTACATTGGCAACCCTTAGTCAATTTCTAACTCTAATTTAAATAACTGCCACCAAAGTTAGCGTTTCAAACCCACTAGTCAATCTGAGAGAGAATCATGAGGCTTTTCCCTCCCATAAATATTGAAATAATTGATTTGGCCGAATTCATTATAGAACATCACTTTCTTTGCCTACGCACAACAGAAACACTGCACTGTCCTGCATCAGCCTTGCAAATGTTACTATGCTTGATCCCATTGTTGCCACCACTGTCAATCCCTCTCCTTAAGGTTTTTCCTCTTTTTTTCTGACACTACCAAACATGAAATCCTTTTACAGGGACTGAAGTCTCCAGTTAATACATCCAAATTACTTGAGACAAAGCCTTGTCACCATTGCTTTTATGCACTACTGACTTCAAGTCTTACAAAATAAATTTTTTGTTCTTCTAGCAGTCCACTCAAGACGTTGAACAAACACCATAATTCAATTGCATCAATTCTTTTCAACTATTCTTTGTTGCCCTGCTTACACATGCATAAAGGAATATTGAAAATATCATGACTTGAATCAGCTCTACCTTGATACTCAGTGTGAGTGACATCCTTGCTTTTTAACACTTTAAAGAGATTTTGGCACAAAATTTTCCAATGCGTTACTTTATTTGATTTTAAAACTGCTCTTCCATTGACATTTTGATTGCAAATAAAATAAAATATTTGACAATTTCAATTTTGAGCCTGCCTACTGATCCAATAAGAATTTTTGTTTTCTTTTGTGAGAATTTTATGAGAAGTTTTGCTTTCTTTACATTAGTTGCAGGCTATCTTAAAGGCCGTAGTTTTTGAACTTCAGCAGCAAGTGCTTCAAGTCCCCTTTGCTCTTACTAAATAAGACTGTATCATCTGCATGTTTGAGGTTGTTAATGGATATTAACACCCAATAGTGGCACTATGTTCTTCAAATAGTCCACTTTCTCTGATTATTTGCTCATCATACAAATTGAATGAATATGCTGAAAAGAAATAAATGGTGAAATAATACCACCCTGATGCACACCATTCCTGATTTTAAACCATATAGCATTCTTCTATTCTATTTGAACAATTGTCTTTTAGTTTATTTATAAGTTCCACATGAACCTAATTAAGTGTTTTGGATTTCATAATGTTATCCACACCAAGTTATAATTCACAAGCCTTTGTATAGTCAATAAAATACAAGTAAATATCTCTCTCGTATTCTCTTCTCCGTGACAATGTTTCTGACATTGGCAATGATATTCATGTCTTCCTATCCTGAATTTTTCGCAACTCCATGTTAATGCATTGCTGAAATTGTTTTTAATTATCTGCAGCAAACTTTTACTTGAATGTGATGTCAATGACATTGCTTAATAATTTCCCCATTTTGTGAGTCACATTCTTAAGGAGCACAAATATGAATCTCCAAAATTGGTCACAAAGTCTTCCTAATTTCTCCTAAAGTTGGTCACCAAGGTCTTCCTAATTACTTAGTCTAGTGAGTACTTCCAGTACTGTATCAGTTTGTTGAAGCATTTTCACTGATATTGTTTCATTTCATAGAGATTTAAATTTCTTATTTTGGGCTAACACTTTTAGTGCACCTTGGACATCTTCCTTCATTATCATTGTTCTTGATCGTGTACTGCCTTTTGACATAGTTGAATGTGGGCCAGTCTTGGTACAGTGATTCTATGTATTCCTCTTTTTTCTCTGTGTCTGATACTTCCTACATAGTTCTATATTTTGCTCATAGAATGCTTCAGTATTACAGCTCAAATTTTCTTCATTTCTTTCTGTTCGATATAAGCTGAGCATATTCTTACTTTTTGACCTTCTACCTCCAGGATTTTGCACTTTTCATTGTAATACTTTTTATTCTGCAGCTGCCCTGTGAAATAGTATGTTTAGCTCTTTCATTTCATCATCTCCCATTAGTGTGACAGTTATATTTTATATCAATTTTCACTTGTGTAGGAGTGGAGTCCAACCTCTCAATCATGATGATGTCTCCTAGGGCTTAAGACCCATGGACTTAAGTTGAGCTGTGCTGGGATATTTTGTTAAAATTAAGTTATTTCGTAAAACAAAATTCATTTTTATACATATATGAATGTCACTGATTTTGTTTCTCTAGACTAGGGGTCTTTTTCAGCATGCAGGCTACTTATAAAATGATCAAGTCAAAATGATCTACCAACTACAAAAGTGCAAAACATATTTATTTTTATTTATTACATTTATTTATAAATGCATCGATGATCTTTATATGTAAAATGTATGTTTAGGTACCTTGCATAACCACATCAATCCATATTGCACAAGACAACATAATTAACTATGTACATTTTTTTGTCATTACCTGAGTTTACTCTGATGACTTGTACTGAATGAAATGAGCCAGGGATGCATACACCAGACAGTAGCTGCTGACAGCCAGCCTTAAGCACACTTCCAAATGATCATCAGTCATGGTGGAATGGTATTTGGGCTTCATAATATTTATGTGGGAAAAAGCTGACTCACAAAATTAAGTACAGCTGAATAATGCAGTCAAGGAGGTAGCACATTACCTCATGTTTGGGTACTTTGCTTCTGTGAGTAAATTCCAGACCTGTTCATGGGTTCTGGGCTTCAATTGAATGGCAACTTGTAGTGACAAAATCTCCCATTCCATATAAAAGTGATTTGTTTTTTGTCTTCATACTTGGTCCAGCTCCCCCACTCATTTAAATACCCTTTCTTACGTTGAAGAGAAAAAAAAAAAACGAAGCCTAAAAATTGACTATAACTTAGCTTGTCGGTTTTGCTGCACTTAGCGCAGTTGCTTGCGCATGTTTTGGCACCTAAGATTGCATCTGATAGACTGTGGCTGTATGCCAATCAAGTGATGAGATTGATGACAGTCTCATGTCTATTTTTTTAATGCCTTGCGATCTTCCCACACTGCATTTGTGATCGACACCCAACCTAACATAATTAGCTTTGTATATCTTAATTTGCTTTATCTGCTTCATCGTGATCAACTCTACTTTGAGAAGACAACTCTTTCCCATCATATTTTGAGTGTCTTCCAATCTGAGAGACTCTTATTATGAACGATGTGTGTCAAATTGTGTTCTGTTGCCATTCCGACAGTTTTCAGTGGCTAAGCCTTTAGAAGAGGACAGCCTATACGTCTTTGCAGTCTCTTCTTAGTCTGGAAGCTTCTCTGACATTCTTTTACCATATGTGATACTACTGCTATTTGAAATATCTGTGGCAAAGCTTCCAACATCACCCCACACAATAAACACACAGACAAGTAGTGGAAAGTAACTCATTTGGAAACTAAAAATAGCCTCTTCCTTGAACTTAACTGGCTTAGTGGATCCCTTGGAAGTCATTGTTTACATTCAATTTTTTTAAGGCACCCTAAATGCACTCCTGTCACTCGACAGGAGAAAGACAAGACTTTCTAATATTGTAAAGCGTCTGGCAAACTCAAAGGAGCAGCTGTATCCTATGCTATAGGCTCAACAGGAGTTGGTATCAACCAGATGGCAGTGAGTTTAGTTTGGGTTTGAGTTTGTAAATCAAGTTTGTGGTTGAAATTGTAGCCATCTACTGATCCATTGAGTCATGTCTAAACACATTTATATAGAATAAACCCCGACATTTAGCATCTGAGACCCTAGTTGTAATGATTTTTGACCAGGTCTTCTACTTACAAACTGCATAAAGGTTTGACTTTTACTTAGTATTTTTTCTCTTCAGTTCACAGATATATTTCTTTTCTGTTTGTTTTTGTTTTGTTTAGAATCATTTTACTGAGGGGGGGGGGTCTTACAACTGTTTTTTTCTTCTTACAACTATTATAATGTTCCACACATCAATTGATCAAACCTATTTGTGTACATAGGTTGCCATCATCATTTTCTAAACATTTACTTCTATTTGTGGCCTTGGTACCAGCTCTTTTTTTTATCCCTTCTTGCCAACCTCCACCCCCACCCTTGTGACTCCTTGATAACTTATAAATTATTGTTGTTTTCGTATCTTACTTCCACCCCGTCTCCCATGACTCATGTTTCTGTTGTTCATCCCCCTGGTGGGAATGGCGTTGACTACGCATCAATCCTTCTGATCCATGTTATTCGTCAACCCTTTTCCTCCCCTCCTCCCACAGATATATTTCTGCATGTTGATAAAAGCTAATGTTTTGCCTACCCTTATGAAACCTGCCACTTGATAGTTGGAATAAATCTCAACCCCTCAATTTGCTCCAGATGTAAGGTTACAAAAGAAGAAAGAAATGAAAAGGCATTTTAAGTGGAAATAAATATTAAAGTTCAATTCATATGCGGTTTTAAGAAATGAAAGCATTATTGACATTGTACAAAGAAATGCCCCTAGTTCCTTCCAAAGACAAAGGTATGAAAATGTACAAAAAGTGTTATCTAATGCAATTAGTTATGTTTTATTTTTGTTTTGCTTTTTCCTCTTTTTAAAAGTTCTGTTGTTGTTCTGTGCCGTCTGGTCAAGTTCAGATCATAGCAACGCCATGTGACAGAGTAAAACTACCCCGAAGAGTAATCTTTATGGGACTACGTTGCTAGACCTTTTTCCTCCAGAGTCACTGGCTGAGTTCAAACTGTCAAAAGTGCAAGTTGGTAGCCAAGCACTTAACTGTTATGTCAACCAGTACAATATTACTTGAGAAATCTGAGGGGTAAAGATTTATATCAAAAAAGTTCCTGAGTTTGAGGATGTTGGCAGTTTTAAGTGGAAAAATCTTATAGGAGCCCCCAATAAAACAATTTTTAAAATAAAAAATGGAAAAATCCTAATAAACCACTTAGCTTTTACTTGGCTTCAAAGTTATCCCACTAAAATGATCAACATGAAAAGTTCCTTCTGAAAGGCCATCTCTGCTGCCTAGCCCTTCACCCCACCTCCTCCTTCTCCCACTATTCATTCTTAAAACTGGAAATTGGAACATGACCTAAGAAACCTGAAAGAGAAGCAAGCAAAAAGGAAGCTAGTCATTCAAAGTGGAAACGTGTCAAGAGAGAAGGATTGAGCCAAGTCCAGATGGCTGCATGCCATGAATTTCTAATGGAATTCTGCATTTGCACCAGAGAGCAAGAACAGGCAGTCCTTATAATGACGTGTTAACATCTGTCTTTGAATATCATTTCCATGGCACCAAAGTGCACCACCCAAACAGAGGAAGTTCACAATAACAAAAGGCAATACTGTGTACTTCTTTGAGGGAAAGATCATTCATTTTTGAAGTAGCAAATAATGGCCATGTGCAATTGCCAGGTCCAATTAAAGTATATTCTTTCGAATGGGAAAAGGCAGATGTTTGGAAGTTTTGCTATGCAGTGTGATTGACAGAGGACCACACTGGTAACAGTGGAGGGCAATAGGATGGATATTGGCTTTGATAATATATGTACCTAAATGGAACCCCCCAATTCATCACTCATTTGCTGTGAGTACCTGTGCAGGCTATTTCAATATGTCCATCCTCTGTTTATCTCTTTAAATGGGAAAAATTACAACCAGCTTGTTGTACAACTTAAATGAGAATGCATATGGAGTCTTAGCAAACGACCACTCTAACAGTTGCTGTAGAGTCTATGCCAACTCATAACATATCCAGAGTAGAATTCGTTTCCATGAAATTCTCAAAGGTGAATTTTGGAAGTAGATCACCAGATATTTCTTCCAAGGCTCCTCTGGGTGAACTCAAATTATCAAGGATTGAATTTGCTGAACATGTTAATTTGCAGCAACAAGAAATGCCAGCCAAGAAACCTAAAAGGCCTAATATTTGTTCAGTATTTTTTCCCTTATGAAATAGTCTCTATTACTTTGATCTGAACTCATAATTGCTCATTCAGTTAGAAACCAGTTCAAATCAAGATCTAAACATGCAATGCTTTTATATTTTTGTGATCCCTACTATTAGTCATAATAATTTAGATCCCTTTCCCATCTCTGCTATCATCTTGGGCTGCTTTTATAATTTTCTGACTATTTGTCCTTATTAGAATTCAGTTCAGTCCACATTAGAATCCAATCATTGTAACCCAAAGCTTGCCCCCACCCTTCTAGTTCTGCCTGTTTGTGATATGATCCCAGGATAAGGGCTATTTGGTTTTTCATTATTTTCCTCAAACCATACTAAACACAGTGTTGTTACTGATGTTAGGGCCCATTGAGTTAGTTCCAATTCATATTGAGTAATCATTATTGACATGGTTGGTAGTACTTACTAAGCATTGACATGGTTGGTCATGCTTACTAAGCATTTATATTATTTGCTTCCTCAATGAAATATAAAGTAACTTATCTTAATGATAATTGGAATATACCTGCTCTTGTTAAAAGTAGAGGGATAGTGAAAAGAAGTTTGACTTCACTGTAAAGTTGTCAACTATGTTACCATTATCTTTAGAAGTGTCTCAATATATATCGAAAAGGGGAAGTAAAAAGTTCATGGGAAAACAGATTAAAATATAATTAATTATTTTTCTCCAAAAAGTTTGAAGATCTTTTATATTTGGATGTATACTAGATCGATGATAAAGAGCTCCTTAAAAAGTGTTTCAAGATATGGAGCTATAGAAAACAAACTCACCCATATAATTTACAGAAAGAAGTGTGTTATTTTTAAAAGTTTTCTTCCTTTTAAGGAAAGAAAAGAACACATGGGTAAGTTCCAGTTACCTTCTAGGAAATTACCCACTTGAGCTCTTTCTAAAAGGATTTTAATATGTACAACAAAGAGTATAAAAATTATTATTAAAAGATTGTCCCATGATATTTCTAGCTCTCTAAATTGACACTAAAATGGAAACATTACAGTTCATACCTTTGAGAAACCTTTGAATCAGTACTTCAGCGTTACAACTGGAAAGGCTTTACAAAGTAAATCAAACTGATCTTCCAAAGTATGCTTATGTTTATTCAACACGATCATTTTTCTCACTCAAAAAAAAAAAAACAACCTCTACCATGGAGTTGATTTTGATTCATGGCAACCCTATAGGACATAGTAGAATTGTCCCTGTGGGTGTATGAGACTATACTGTTTTATGAGAAATATTTACCAGGTCTGATTTCATTTTGCTGCTTTAAAATAAAATGAGTTTACCATTTACTGATGGGTGAAATAAGGTTTCTCTTAAGCTCATCCCATTTTAAAGGGTCCTCAAAACTTTGAATTGTCAGAATGTCTATTCATTCTGTGCAATGAAAACATTTGGCCTTTCATTTAAATCTCATTTCTAAATGCATGTACTCATTGGAGCTTTCCATCAATGCTTGGTGCATATTCACTGCTTCTTTGAAATATCAATGCTTAACTTCTTTCAAAAGAATGACTGCTTGCCGGGAACAAAGATCGAATTCATTCCAACAATAAGTCTTTGGCCAGGTCTCTAGGAAGACAGTGGAGTGGAGAAGGAAGGCAATTAGCAACAGTTACTGAATGCTCACTTTCACAACCCCCTCAACTATGCCCTGTGGGTAACTTTG
Source organism: Nesogale talazaci (assembly GCA_004026705.1). NCBI lineage: Eukaryota > Metazoa > Chordata > Mammalia > Afrosoricida > Tenrecidae > Nesogale > Nesogale talazaci. The sequence goes on along the minus strand of PVJH01019967.1, from coordinate 8,215 downwards.
AAGACTGCAACAGTCTTGGCCTTCATAGTACATACAAGGAGAAAGGAAAGCCTGAACAAGCATCTATATGCAAGAATAAAATAGCTAGTAACTTAAAAGCGTAGCTAAAAACAGCAGACATAGCTCTAGGTTGTAGGACATAGGGTTTCAGATAAGAGCACACGGCTACAATTCTTTACTTGTCTGGAGCAAACACATTCTAAGAAAGAATAAACTTCTGTATAGTACTATAGTGAGATAGATTTTCCACATTTGAGGACTCGAATTTTTGAAAACTTTGTACTTGAAACATCCATTTGATCAAATTGGTAAGAGTATTCCTCCAATTAACTCATAAGGAAAATCCAATTCTAAGAGTCAATGTGCAGTTTTCAGGGTCCTGGTATACTTAATGACCTGTTTTTGCCTAAGACAAAATTTTCCCCCAGAATTTTCCTTTAGTGTGTGCAGCCTCAATAATCATAGTTACCACTTTACAGCCTCACGTGCATTTAGAAATTTCATGAGTAAAGAATTAGAGTTAGCCTATTCAGAATTAGTGGATTATTTGTTATAAATAAATAATACTTACGATTTTCTTAATTACATGGGATATAATTTCTGAGTCTTATGTTTTTTTGTTTGGTTATTTTTTTATTCCTATGTTTTGTTTTGTTTTGTTTTGTTTTGTTTTTGCGTGCTTTGAATTTTAATCTCCCTTTAGGGCAGTCACAGGTTATGAATACAGAAAAGGAGTTCCAGGCACCATGTGCCAGCTCCAAACAGACACTTATCCCTTGCGCTTCCCGTGACATAGAGGTCTCGCTGGTCTGATTACGGCCAAAATTCTTGCTCCGAGTAAATAAATAAATAAAGAGGCATGTTTCTTTCCAGGCAATGAAGAACCATCTGAGAGCGCTGTGGAGGCGACAGGGCAGGCGATGCAATCTCCTTTCCTCTCCTGAGCAGTTATGCACTCTGACATCCCAGTCCCCAGGGACCACGTCCAGGAAGAAGTTCGTGTATCCCTGGAGTTTTTCCGTCACCAAAAGGGTCTCAAAATGGAAATGAAAGTTAAAATGAACATCCAACCAGACGTTGGATTGGAACTTTGTAAGTAGCCATGGATTCCAGATATTTGGAATGGGTGTATTCCTTGTATGTTGCCTTGCATGATGCATTCGGATAACCTCTGGCCAAGCCAAGGATCCCCGAAGGGATGCGCTAACCACAAATGTGAGCAACACTGAGTGCTCGGTTCTGGGCGTGGGCGGGGAGTGGCTGGAAACGTACTTGGGAGGAGCAAAGGAAGAGACCAGAGGAGTGGCCTGTGAAGAAAAGCACCTGGCACTCCGCTGAGACAGGAAGAGCTCGACTCTCAGCCAGGTCGTGGTCCCCAGATTTGGCAAGTGTGTGATGAATGGCTGATCAGGATGTAATCATATTTCACTTGCAAATATGAAGAGAGAAGGAAATTGAGTTAAGTTCCTTCAAGCTAATTGGTTTTTATTTTTGCAGAATGAAAGGGCAGGACTGCTTTCTTTTCCCATTTCAGACTCTACTCAAGGTGTCCACTTGAATCTCATCAGAGCCTCCTGCTCTTTCGTCCAACCTCAGAGCTACGCAAATGTTGGTTCATCCAGCACCGCAAAGCTCAAAACATGAGAAAACCAAATGTGGCTCGAATGGCAGACCTGGTTTCATAAATGAGTTATTTTTCTATTGATCTTTTTATGAGGGGGATCTTACAAATATTATACCCATCCACAAATTAATTATATCCAGTGAACTTGTACAGATGCTGCCATCATCATTTTCAAAACATTTACTTTCTACTTATGCCCCTTGATATCAACTTCTCTTTATTCCCTCACTCCCCACCATACCACCCCCCTGAACCCTTAAAACATTATATATTTTTTCATATCTCACACCATCCGAAGTTTCCCTTCATTTACAATTATGTCATTCATCCCCCTTGAGGGGGGTTGTACATCTATTGCGATGATTCCTATGTTTTATAAGCATTTTATATTACCAATTTTAGGTCTTTCAATACATTTATTATGTTGGTTGTTGTGCTTTATCATTGAGTGAACCACTCCGGTTTCTACATTAAGTATGGTATATAACAAACATCTAAATTTCCATGATTTATAAAAGCATTTCTTTTTCAAAAGAAGTATCTGTGGGTCAAAATGCCATTTGACTCATCTCACATGTTTTGCCTTGGATCTCTTCATCTAGAATGAATTATAGGTTTCAGATGGATTTGTGTCTTCCTATAATAATCAAGAGTGAAAAAGCAAACATTTTTGAGCTAAGTTCTTAAGTCACAGGGCAGATATTCTGAAATATGACATGCTTAATTAAACATTAAGCATACAGATATATTTAAGTAACTCAATTAGTTAATATTTAATTTACTTAACTGGCTTGGATGCAGTACATGATTATTTCTGCCCACACTCCATTAACCAAAGCAGTTGTCAGTTGGGCATGCTCAAAACCAATGTGGTAAAGAAGTACAATGCAACTACAAATTAAGAGAAGCTCTACAAAGACAAGTACAGAAAGGAGAAGGTGAAAACATAATAAATGACCCCTGCAGTGTAATAATAAACCAAAGCACAAATAACCCATGGCAATCTCGTGTGTTTTAAAGTTGAATTTCTTCATAGATGTTTAATGGCTTTAACCTTTCAGAAGCAGATAGCTAGTCCTTTTCTCTGAAGCATTTCCAGGTGGATTTCAGAGCTGAGAATCTATCCATGTGTGCCAGTCACTATTCCCGTAGAGTTAAATAAAGCATTTGAATCCTTCTACCTCAATACTTTGGTGCATATGCTGAGCAATAAATATAACTAGCTGGACTATATCAAGACAGACTTGACATTAGGGTTGGACACTCATCAACAACCTGCATATGCAGATGATACAACATTCCTAGCTGAATTTGAGAAGGAATTGAAGCACTTACTAAAAATCAAAGCCTAATCTTTCAGTATGCATTACATCTCAATAGAAAGAAAATAAAAATCCCCACACGTGGACTGATAACTATCATCATAATAAATAGAGAAAAGATTAAATTTTCCAAGGATCTCATTTTATGTGGATCCACTCACTAATAAGTACCCATGGATACTTAGATATCAAAGAGTGACAAATCAGATGTAAAAGAAATCTTGGACGTGATACACATAATAGATGTCACTTTGAGGACTAAAGTGTGCCTGACATAAGTCATGATATTTCCAAGGACTTTGTATGTATGTGTTTGCTGGGCAGTGAATGAGAAAGATGAAATAAAAGTTCGTGTCTCTGAATTACAGTCCTGACAACGAATATTAAAAGTCCCATGGACTGCCAGAAGACCGAATGCATCAGCCTTTTGAAAAAATAAAGTACAGCCAAAATGCATCTATAAGTGAGGATAATGAGCCTTTGTCTTATGTACTGTGGGCATGTTTTCAGAGGGATGGGTCCTTGAAGAAGGTCCTCATGCCTAGTAAAGTAGAGGATCAGCAAAAAATACAAAGAGCCTCAATGGATGAATTGATACAGTGGCTGCAAAATTGAGCAGTGTTTCCTTCGACTGTACAAAGGAACTGACTCAAAAGTGCCTACCAATTATAAGAGCTAGTACACCTATAATCTGGTGATAACTGCAAACACTGCTCTAAAGCAATCACAGTTACCAGAAAAAAAGTCATAAGGTAGCAATTTAACCATCCAAATGAGGGTGACTCAAGTTCTTCCCTAGCCCAGAGCAGTTCCAGACTTGTTCAGTCATCTCTTTGAGGTGCTGATGTGAATGCATCCTTAACACACTCTTCACTTTCATTTGGTTTAGGATCTTGGCAACGATCTGTCAAATAACAGCTATTCCTTTTGGATTTTCTTTGGACTCTCCTTCTAATCCCAGTCTTCATTTTTCCTTCCTCCCCCTGCATCAGGTCTCCCAGGTCAACTTGGGTCTTGTACTTTGCAAATAAACCTGAATCTGGCACTACTGATATCCAAATTCTCATCGTCATCATTTGCCATGTAAAACCTTACAACTCAGTCCCCAGACTGCACATATTCTAAACCAAAAAAAGCCTCTCTGCAAAGTTGATTCCAATGCACAGCAACCCAACAGGAGAGGGGAGACTCCCTCTCTGTCTTACATTCTACCTTTAGCTTCCCCCATTTCTTATTCATTCATTTATTTCTTATTTATTAGTTCTCTTAAATACAAATTTTATGAAACCAATGTGAAATAGGCTATGGAATAAGATGACTTAATCAAGACCATTCAAAAATAATTTATTTAGGTGAGTGCCTGCGGCCGTGTCCATGGAGAGAGGGTGAGCAGTTCGCTCTCCAGGCTGAGGTGCCAAGGCCACGAAGATGCTGGTTTCATTAGTCCACCCATGAAAAAGAACCCACCTGGCCGCCCTCACCATGACACCGTCAGCAGTACACAAGATAAAGCAGCTTGTTAAAGATAAGCCTGAACAAGCAGGTTTGAAAGTTGGTGTTCGAACCGGGGGTTGTAATGGTTTTTCTTATACTTTAGAATATACAAAGACATATAAGAGATTTTGATGAAGAAGCTGTTCAAGATGGTGTCAAAGTGTTCATTGAAAAGAAAGCACAGCTGACCCTTTTAGGAACAGAAAAGGACTATGTAGAAGAGAAATTATCCAGTGAGTTTGTGTTCCATAACCCAAACATCAAAGGAACATGTGGCTGTGGAGAGAGTTTTAATATCTGAAACCTGGGGACTCTGCTTCTGTGAGCTACAGGAACGTTCATGAGAACCTCAGAAAGGGAAGGAAATCAACTGACTGACACGATTGTAGATTCCCAATGTCTGGCTGCTTTACAAGGGAAATAAAAGTAATGCATTTGGAAATGAAGCGAATGTGTTGAATTCAAGAAGAAGAGATACTTGCATTTTTAAGGAACAGAGAATGAGAAGTCATCTCTCTTTTTGGATCATTTTCCTGTTCTATAAAGGAAGGGGGGGGGGGAATCCTATCCTACACTAACTCTTACATCCTTTCTGTTTACCAGCTTCTTCTGAGTTGCCTTGATAGGATTTCTGGAAACCCATTCTTGCTTTGTGTCCATGCATTAGGCCTTTCTTGAATGACATGAAATGTGCAACCCCTGGCATTTCCTGGCCAGTTTGGTGGCCCTTGATATGCAAAAGTAAGAACTCTCCTGACTGCAGGTCAGAATGTGGCAAGGAATTGTTTTCTACCCAAACCTGGCCTGGTATTTTTACATTTCTATTACAAATTTCATTGCTGGTTTCTCATTTGCTGCCAGTTAGATGGAAGCATTAGACAAAGATGTCCTAAACTGTTGTGCAAAACAGATGTACGTGCTCATGTCATCAAAAAAAAAAAATCACTTCACCTGCCTGCTTTTTTATCCATTCCTCTCATTGCCATTGGCTTCCTTGACCACAAAACCAAGGGCGGGGCAAGATGATCTTTAGGAGTTCTTTCAATAGCAAAAACTGAAGCCCAGAAAGACAAAACCCGGGGAACTGAGGGCTTGACCACCCTTCCTTGGGTTGCAAGTTCGGGCCAGGGGCCACCTCTTCCCTTCATGCCCTGGTAAGTTGCCTATGCCCTGTGCTCTCAGGCAAGTGAGGAAGTTAAGTAGATGGCTTAGCTACTTGCTCTCATCCACATTTTCATAAAATTTCTTAGTAATTTGACATCGTTTGCATTAATTTTCTCTTATTCTGAGTTGGAAGCTTCTTATGGTAAAACTCATGTATGTGGATTATTGCCTGCTTTTTAAAACTATAAAGTGACAGTTTATGCCAGCAAGCAAGACCTAACAATCCAGTTAGTTCTTTTGGAATGCATTATTATGAAACAGAGCATGGAATGCTTTCCAGAATTTCTCAGTGTGCTTAACGTATGCTGTCTTTTAAACCCAGGTGCAAAGTTTCAAGTCTAACATTTTTATTCCCAACTTTCTTTCACAGTTTGCACTTAGTTCATGTTGTCATTTAGGCATTAGTTTTCCTGGGTGTGGCATATAATCGTGCTGTGAATTGCCACATGTACTTTTTTGGAGCGCTCATTCCACTGAATTGAACTGGTGTTGTGAACCTTCATGTCGGCCACTGTTCCCTCAAGTACCTGGCATGGGCGGAGCAAACCTCGAGCTTTATACCTTTGCTCTAATGTTGCATTTTTATCTAAAATAAAGAGTAAAAGCAGGTAGTTATACTTCCTTAACATTAGAATATATATGGATTAAAGTAAGACAATTTGTGCCATTGTCTTTGTTTCAGTCATTAGAGACTTTAGCAACAAAGCACAGCCGTTGTCTCTTGGTAGTCTCACTCATTGGATCGCACTGATGAACTTGAAAGATTTGCAATAACCCGATTTACATTCCCTGGGAGAAGGTATCATGCTTGGCAAAGTAGAGAGTCTGTGGGAAAGAAGATCCTCTTTGAGAAAGATTGGCAGAAGCTCTAACATGCTCAAACATAATAGCAATGGCCCGTGACTCGGTATTTTGGTGCCATCATCGCTACAATCAATTTTAAATCTTTTCTTCATTCTTTTACTCATTGTTATCACCTCTCTGTGAGCTCCCTAGCTTTCCATCAGAACCTTAAGGAGCTATTTATCACATATTTTCTGTACAGACTAAGTTTTCCTGGATTTCTTAGGGGAAAAAATCATGCAAAAAAGGTCAATCAGCAACAACAAATTAAGCCTCAATCCAAAAATCGAAAAAAAAGATCAATCCAAAAAAAACAGAGAATAATAAAAACAAGAACAAGTTTTTTAAGTCAAATTCGTATGCTTCTTTTATAACTATTTCCCATCTCTATCTTTCCGATTGTTAAAGAAAATATTTCAAGAACAAATCTCTTAAGAAAATTGTCTTTCTCCATTTCTTTCTTTTTTTTTTTTCAGGCGTCACTGCCCTGGTGGTAGGAGTAGGAGGCCCAGCCTTTGCTCCTGGGAGCGGGAATTGAACCTCCATCCCAGTGGGCCGCAGTCCCACGCACAACCACAATGCCACTGGGGTTCAGCCATTTCTCCATTTCTTAAGAATTTTTTTAAATTATTTTATTGGAGGCTCATACAAATCCTTATCACAAGCCATACATAAGTCCATTGTGTGTCAAGCATACCTCTACCTCCATTGGTTGCCCTCATCATTTTCACAGTACTTGCTTTCTATTTGAGCCCTTGGTATCAGCTCATTTTTCCCTCCCTCTCCACAGTCCCTCCCTCATGAACTCTTGATAATTTATAAATTATTATTACTTTGTCACATTTTACACTGTCCAATGTCTCCCTTCACCCTCTTCCCTGTTGTCCTTATCCCAGGGAAGAGGTTGTATGTAGGTCATTATAATTGGTTACCCCTTTCCATCCCACCTTCCGTCCACCCTCCCAGTGTCACCACTCACCACTGGTCCTAAAGGGATCATGTTTCCTGGATTCTCTATGTTTCCAGTTCCTATCTGTACCTCCTCTGGTCTAGCCAGATTTGTAAGGTAGAATTGGGATCATGATAGTGGGAGGAGGAAGCCTTGTAGAACTAGAGGAAAGTTGTATGTTTCTTCATTGTTGCACTGCACCCTCGCTGCTCCGTCTCCTCCCTGCTACTCCTCCATAAAGAAGTCCATTATTTACAGATGGGATTTGTACTCCCCCTCATTTACAATAATATAAGTTTTACTTCTTTGATGCCTGATACCTGATCCCTTTGACACCTCATGGTGACATAGACTGGTGGGCTTCTCCCATCTGGGCTTTGTTGCTTCTGAGCTAATTGGTGGCTTGTTTATCTTCAAGCCTTTAAAACCACAGCCCAAAAAGCCACCTTTATTTTACTGTGGAATGTTAATATTATAAATAATATTTGTGATATTATTTACAGTGGAATAGAATCTATTTTAATGCTGGAAATATTGCAGCATTCTAAAGTCCAAAACTACTACTTAACATTTGTATATACTCTGATATATCTAGGCATCTTTATTTTTTTATTTTTTTTATTTAATTCATTTTATTGGGGACTCATACAGCACTCATCATAATGTATACATACATACATACATATGTTGTTTCAGTAGTTACATCTTTTCTGGGATGGGGTGGGGTGGGGTTCTTTTTTTTTTTCTGATTTGGGAGAAGTAAGCCAGTTTTATAGGGCAAGCAAGCTTAGGCAATTAGCATATCGTGATCTTCAAAAT
>PVJH01019966.1:0-41762 GCA_004026705.1 Nesogale talazaci | reverse complement strand
GGACTCTTCTGATGGCGTTTACAGCAAAGTTTAATGAAGCTGCCTCGCTTTCAGGAGGTCAGCGAAGGAAGAACCCCGAGGAGGAGAAACCCAAAGCTTTTATAGCCTATTTTAGGCGTGGCTCTATGCGATTGGTGCAGAGGCTCTATTGCATCACCAGATATACTCGAGCATGCGCAGTGCTACTTGTTTACCACCTGCAGGCTAAGAGTCAGGGTGCGGCCAGGCGCCATTTTGTAATGGCGGGCGCTGGTTTATAGGGATTTGGCTTCCACAGGCTCCCATGCTTAGTGGTTCAGTGAATGAGTTCTGGGGCCATCCTGCCAGGGTTGAATTGGAGCTGCATCACATACTAGCCATGGGACCTTGAGATATTAGCCTCTCTAGTCCTCAGTTGGAGCCTGTGTGGCATAGTCAGTTAAGCTTTCGGCTGCTGAACATAATGTCCGTGTTTCTCACCCACCAGTAGCTCTGGGGGATTAGAAAAATGATTTGTTCCTATAGAGATTTAGTCCTGAAAATCCTTGTAAGCAGTTCTGCTCTGTCCTATGGGGTCCTTCTCTATGACATGGGGATCCTCAGTTAGGCTTCTTCAGTGCCACAGATGGTTTACACATGCATGAGAAATTGGTCTTTTGAGGTTCCCCGTGACACCATGACCGAAAGGCCTGGTGATCTAATTTTGTAAAGATAAGAGGCAAGAAGACCCTATGCACTTCAGTTTTCTGTAACACAGCATGGTTCGTACAGAGTAGAACTGAGCTATTATCTTTACAAAACTGAACTTCAGGGCAATGAGCTCAGATTTTTTGTTTTGTTTGGTTTTGGCTTATTCCTTCCTTATTTATAGCATTGGAATAATAATAGTATCTACCTCCTAGGCTTGAATGAGGATTAAAAGAGTAAAAGATGCTGAGCTATACCAAGATCAGTAAATGCTATGTAAATGTTGGCTACATTTTTGAGTAGACCATTTTCTTGAGAGAACTGAGGGACTCGGGAGGAAGTGGAGAACAGAGGAGGAGCTTCTCCTCATCGGCTGCTCCAATAATTTCTAGGTACCTTCCTTTCCAGCCCTGTTTCTCTGCTTATATATCCTATTTCTATCCAGGAGCTTATTAGTTAGAGTAGTCTGGTTTCAGAGGAATATATTCCATCATAGATATGTTTTAAAGCAGGCAAGGAAGGCCTTGGGTTAATGGGATGGGGACCCTTAGGGCTGTCAATTCAGTATAGTATTGAGTGTTGGAAAGACAGAGTAAAAGAAGTATTTGTAATTTTCATATTTCTGCAAAGCTTGACACATTCCATTTATAGAGTGCTTTGAAGCCACTGTGTACTGCCTAAAAGAATTTGGCCAAGTTTTACTCCGAAAATTAATCATTATTTAAATCAGGATAATATTAAGTAAAGTTGCCAGATAAATATAAGGCAACTGATTAAATTTACATTTCAGATAAACAGCAGATAGTTATTTTTATAACCATGTCTCCAATATCTCACTTGGCATAATTACATTAAAATAATCACTGTTTAACTGAAACCCCAAGTGATCTGGGTATCCTGCATTTTACTTTGCTAAAGCTGACAATCTTGGATAACAGACAGAGGATTGAACAGAGTGATCCAGTGAGAGCACCCGGCAAGATCTGAGTGTAGGACATGTGTTTAATCAGTAGGTGTGTGGAAAACAGCTTGCTAGTTATTTAACAGTTGTTGAGAATTTGCTGTTTTAGTTTGCACATTAAAATGTAATTAGGCATTCGATTGTTGGTTTTATGGAGCTCTGGTGGCACAGAAGTTAAAGTGTTGAGTTACTAACCAAAATATTGGTGACTTGAATCCGCCCAGCATCTCCATAAGGAACCCTGGTGCTGTGTTAGGTTATGCATTGGGCTGCTAATCCCAAGGTTAGCCAGTGAGAAGCGGCCAGCTCCTCCAAGGGAGAATGATGAGGCTCTCCACTTTTATAAAGCCTTGAGAGAGTTCTGCTCTGTCCTGTAGGATCTCTCGGAATCAGAATTGGCTCAACATCAGAAAGTAAGTGGGCATCATCATTTGATAAAGACGTGGTAGTCTCCTTCCACCAATATCTATAGTCTTGACAATACTGTTTTCTATAAATTTGTTCTGTGATTCAACTGCAGTGGACTTGGTTTTGCATTGGTAGGTCATTCTAGTTAGAGTCCACTTAGTCTTTCATCATTGAAGAACCCTGTGGGAAGGTGAGGTTACTTAGTATGCATCTTCTACCACAGTTTGTGTGACTCCTAACAAACGAGGGCTTGTTGCTGTTGTTTGGTTTCATCGAGTTAGCAATCCTATGGTTCCTGCCCACCACTGTGGCAGTGTGCCACTCTATGCCCCAGACGGCTGCCTGCTGACCAGGCATGATGTCTTTCTCCACGGTCTGCTCTCTCCTGAAAATACATTCGAACTTTGTAACACTGTTCACCCCCCTTGCCTCTAAGGAGCACTGTGGCCACATCTCTTTAAATATAGTTTTGTTTGCCCTTTGGGCAGACCCGGGTGCTTTCTTTGCTATTCTTTTCCAGCACTGCAACGTAAATGCATCAATATCCCTCCTGCCTTTTTAGTCAATGTTCAACTTTCATGTGTCTATGAAACAATTGTAAGTACCATGGGTCAGACTTGGATCAGGCATATTTTAGCCCTCAACGTACCATCTTTGCTTTTCACTCCTCTAACGAGGCCTTCTGTAGCAGATTTACCCAATGCAATGTGTCTTCAGATCTCTCGATTGCTGCTTCCATGAACATTGATTATGGATCCAAGGAAGACAAGATCCTTGACAACTTCAACCTTGTCACCATTTATCATGTTATTATCTATTAGTCTACTTGTGAGGATATTGATCTTCTTTGTATTGAATTCTAATCTATACTGGAGGCTATCATCCTTGATCTTCATCGATACGTGCTTCAAGTTCCCTTCACTTTCAGCAAGCAAGGTTGTGTCATCTGCATATCATACCTTTTTTTCACAAACCTGATGACTCATTCTTCTTCATAGAATCCAGTTTCTCTGATGATTTCTTTGTCTTACAGACTGAATAACTATGGTGAGAAAATGCAATCCTGATGTACACCTTTCCTGATTTAAAAACATACGGTAGTCCCTTGTTTCATCTGCACAACTTCTCTGTTGACTCAAGCACAAGTTCCTTGTGAACACAATGAAGAGTTCTGGAATTCCCATTCTTCTCAAAGTTATCCATAGTTTGTTATGATCCACACATTGGAATTTCTTTACATAGTCAATAAAACCTGTTAATATATTTGTGGATGTCTGCTTTCAACCAAGAAATACCCATGGTATTTGAACCACCAGTGATACACTCTCAATAGCACTCAAATCCTGGTAGAAATGAAGGGATCGGTGAATACAATATCTCAAAAAGCTCACCGCCAGGGAGGAGGTTATATGTAGATCCTTATAATTGGTTTCCCCTTTCTACTTTGCCTTCCCTCCACCCTCCCAGTATCACCCCTTTCATCACTGGTCCCAAAGAGATACTATGTCCTGGATCCCCGATGTTTCTGGTTCCTATCTGTACCAGTGTACAGCCTCTCAAATTTGTAAGGTAGAATTCAGATCACAATAGAGGGAGGGAGGGAGCATTTAAGAACCCACCACCCTTCTGTAAGGGAGTGTTGCTTCGCCTGCAGATGGACTCTGGGTCCCCAATCTGTACTCCCCCTCATTTACACTGATTTGATTTTTAGTTCTGTGATGTCTGATACCTGATCCCTTTGACAGTTCGTGGTCACACAGGCTGGTGTTCTTCTTCCACATGGGATTTTTTTTTACTTCTGGGGTCACTTGTTTTCCTTCAAACTTTAAGACCCCAGATGCTCTATCTTTTGGTGATCAGACACTACGAGCTTTCTTCACCATATTTGCTTATGCACTCCTTTGTCTTCAGCAAAGGGAGACACTGGACTGTGTATAATATGACAAAATAATAATAATTTATAAGTTATCAAGGGCCTATGATCAGAAAGGGAGTGGAAAAAGGAGCTAATATCAAGGGTTTAAGTGGAAAGAAAATGTTTTGAGAAGGATGATGGCAACAAATGTACAAATGTGCCTTTTTTACAATGGATACATGTACAGATTGTAGTAAGAGTTGTGTGAATCCTCAATAAAATGATTTAAAAAAAGCTATCACTGCCATCAAGTCCATTATGGCTTGCAGCGATTCTATTGGACAAGGCAAAACTGTCCCTTTGGGTAGAAGACTCTAACTCAGGCATTGGTCAGTTTTTCTAGTCCTGCGGGTATAAAAGTAACTTGTTTCAGAAGCAGGTACAGAGGACTCTCACAACCATTAAGAAAAGGGAGCCCCTAGACATGTATTTTAAATCCTCGCCTGATGTAGTAGAGGGAGCCAAGACATCAGTTTGCACAGCATGAAGACCATGAAACAGAGTAAAGGAGCAATGCCAAGATGGTTTAACAGAGCAGTGGGTCCCCCAGCCCAGAAAAGAGAGAGTAAAGCTGAGTGTCTTGGGGGAGGAAGTTGACTTACAGAATGCAGTACCCTTTGGGCATGTATCAGCACTAAAGGAGCTTTGTAATACTTGCCTGAGCACGGCAGAGCCCAAAGAGCTATGTGGTTTGAGAGGCTTGAGATGGCCTGTGGTTAACTTTCCCAATAAAGTCCTATAATCCTGGGCACTATCTGTGAGCTCTGTGTGGTCTCTGCAGCAGATAATTGAACCCAGCAGAGAAGGCGAGTGCCCTGAAGGGGAGCTTGGGGTCAGAAGAAGATAAGAAAGGTTTGAACGTGGGGGCATGTCTGACCTCTGCCACATAAGCACCACCCTCGGGCAGATGTGGAATTGGACTCATTTTCTTTTTCTGCAGTCGGAAGGGGTCAGATGTGACCAGCAAGCTATTTCCACAAAAGCTTATAATTACATAGTGATGCCTCCATCTTCATATTTAGTTTTGCATGGAACTCAGTGAAACTTTGGAGGAAGGAACCTCAGTGTCGTGCTCAGCTGCTTGTCGACAGGTTGTTGAATCCAAACACACCCAGCGGCTCAGTCAGGGAAAAATTGGAGACCTGCCCCCATGAAAGCACAGCCCAGAATAGCTTGTGGAGCAGTTCTGCATGGAGGCACCGGGCAATAACTCCAGGCTTTGAAGAAACAAGCGACCAAACTGCATCCCCGTTCCCCTCTCCACTCCACTGTGGCTTTTAGCAGAAAACATGACTTATTAAATTATTAGAAGACTTCTCCTTTCTCATAAGTAGTGTCTCCCCTCTTAGTTCCTTCCACAATGGCATAATCCAACCTGCCAAGCTATGCTACAAGGCCTACCAAGTTCCTGATAGCACACTGCAGCCAGGATTGGACTTAAACAGTCGATGAGTGAGTTGGGATGTCCAGAGCAAGGCCACCTCATTGTGTTATAAGAATGGTCATAATTGGAAGTAGTTCATCCCATACTGCCCTTTTGTTCACAGTCATTGGGTCAAATCTGATTCATAATGATCTTATATAGGGTTTCCAAGGCTGTAAACTTTTACAGGAGCAGGTTTCCTTTCTTTAGGTTTCCTTTCTTTCTCCCATGAAGTATCTGATGGGTTTGAACCAAAGACCTAGCAGTTAACAGTCCAATGCTTACCTTGACAGTGTGGATAAAATCAGTGACTGCATCATTGGTCAAGCAGACAACCCCACTCTAAAGGCTTGCCTGCCCTGTGTGCTGAAAGTCTGCTGACACTCCTAGGGGAGAGAAAGGTAGGTGTGTCAGTTCCTGGCCCACTGCATGGCTCTGGTTTACACTTGGGGCCTTAGTCAAAAAGAATAAGCAAAGGCAGGGGCAATGGGTGCTGTTGCTATGAACTTCTCCAGTGCTATGTTGAGTGGATCCCAGCTCATGGTAACTCCTTGTATGTCAGAGTAGCACTTTGCTCTACAGGTCTTGCAAGAACTGGTTCTTCAAAAACAAATCACAATGCTTTCCTCCTGAGAAGTCTCTGACTGGACTTGAACCTCAAACTCCCTTTTAGTGATGAGCACATTAGCCATTTGAACCACCCAGGGGCCTAGGAGCTCTGCATTGCCCTCTGCAATTATCTCCTATTATCTTTTCTCATTGATGTGGCTCTCTCTCGCTTGCTCCCCTCTCCTGCCTCCCCTCACTTCAAGGCTGTAAACAAGACATCAAAAATGAAACAGAAACTGCTATAAAAAGTCCTCTTTAGAGTGTAACTTCCAGGCGTCCCTAGGAATCAAGTTTCTGCCATATAATCCAGCTGTTGTTTCCAGACAAGCAGCTTCTATATACCACTTTAATTAAGCTATCTTTTCATATGCCAACTTCAACCTTAGAAGTTTTCCTGGTGATTTGACAAGTCATGCACTGTTTCTCACTGAGAAAGAGCTTCTGGTGTTTTTGTTCTTTGCTCTGTGTGCACAGAAAATATGGTTTGATATCAAAAGCATCTCATATAAGCCAATATAGTCTTTTGGAAGCAGTTATGTACTTTTCCAAATATCATGTATATACATGAAACTATAGAGCTATAGTTTACATAACTCATATATATGAACTCATATATTGACGCTTTTCTTATGTATATTATAGTTTTATAGCTCTGAACACACACACACACATACTTTTTTTTTTCCTCTTGCTGATTTCCAGTCTTGTCCCTGATTGGTCATCATCTTCTTGCTGGACAAAGACTTCTTTCCCAGAGTCCTCTTTGCCACCTGACCCCAGTTGTTGTTTGTTATTGAATCAGCTCTACCTCATGGCAACCCTATGAGTTCAGGGCAAAGTTTTGCATCATTTTAAAATGACTTTTTCTATAAACTTTTTAAAGCCACATAATATAACAGGGTAAAACATCGCCCAAGTCTGAGCCATTGTCAAAGTTCTTGGTATGTTTGAATTCATTGTGGTAGCTATTGTGTAATACATCTTGTGTAAGGGATCCTTCAATTTTCGTTCTCTACATCAACATAGAGGATATCCTTCTAGCTATCGATCTTTCTTTATGACTTATCCAAATTGAGTGAGCCTAGCACTGACTATGCTTACTTGTAATAAGCATTCTGGGTGTATTTCTGCTGATTCATTTTTGCACTCATTTGACAGTCCTGAAGCATATTCAATAGTCTTCATCAAGAGCACAGTTCAAAAGCATCAACTTTTATGTCTTCCTTTTTTACTGTTTAGCTTGCATATACATATGGTGAATATATGTGAAGAGATTCATGGCTTGAGTTAGGGTGACTCAAGTCATAAAAGCAAGATCATTGCTTCTTAAAACTATAAAGAAGTATTTTGCAGCAGAATTGTCCAATGCTATATGTCACTTAACACTAATGATCAAAGGCCAAATGAGAGATGGGATGACATAAAGAAGATCGCATGTTAATAAAGGAAAAAAATCATTAAAAAGAAAGAAACAAGTCCACAGGAGATGTCTGAAAAGATGCCAAATGAAGAGTAGTTAATGCAAACATTAGAAATGAAGGAATAAAAGAATTGAACAGAAAAATTCAAAGGGCAACTTGGGAACAGAAAATGAAATGTTACATTGAAATGTGCAACAAAAACAACAACAGAAAAAGAAAAAAGGAAAGAATTGTGCAAGACCAGGTGTTAAAAAAACCCAAAGAGACAACCATGCTCAGATTGAACATCTCAAACTGAAAGCAATGAAGAAAAAGTCCTAGCCATTAGCTGAAATATCAGAGGAAGTCATGGGTAGTATATTAAATGATACAAATAGCCATCAAAAGAAGATGGAAGGAATATAGAGAATAACATCCAGTGATTGAGATCCACACTGAAGACATTAATAAAAGACAAGGCACCAGGAATTAACAGAATGCCAATTGGAATGTTTCAACAAGTGGGTGAAGCACTGAAAAAACTCACTAGTCTATGTCAAATAATCTGAAAGACAGCTACCTGGCCACCTGACTTGAAGAGAACCATATGCCTGCATATTTCAAAGAAAAGAAACCCAACAAAATGTGGAGAATTATGAAGCAATGTCCGTAATATCACATGTAAGCAAAATTTTGCTGAAGAGAAACCAACAATGGTGTCAGCAATGCATCATCAGTACAGCTGCCAGAAATCCAAGCTGGATATGGCAGGAGTTGCAGTTCATTGCTAGTGTCCTAGGGAACTTGACGCAAGGCAGAAAATACCAGAAAAGTTATCTACTTGTGCTTCCTTGACTATACAGAGGCATTTGACTGTGTGAATCCTACCAAACATTGAGAAAAATCAGAATTTCAGAACACTTAATTGTGTTCATGTGGAACCTGAACATAGACATAGAAGCAGTTATTTCATACAGTACAAGAGGAAGGGTGTGTGTCAGGGTTATAGTCTTTTAGCATACCTGCACTACTGAGCTCCCTAAGAAGAAGGTGATAGTAGCAGGATTGGAGGAAGGCATATTAATAACCAGTGATATGCAAATAACACAAGCTTGCATAGTGAAAGCCAAGAGGTCCTGAAGCACTTATTGATGAATACCCAAACTTCAGCTTTTGGAATGATTGCAACTCAATGGAAAGAACAAACAAACAGAAATCCTCACAATCGTGCCAGTGAAGAGCATCATGACAATGTGGAATGGGATGGCACTGCCAAGGACTTCCTTTAACTTGGACCCACCACCAATGCTCATGGAGGCAGCATTCAAGAAACCAAATAACATACAGTGTTAGGCATACTGGTCGTTCAAGACCTCTTTAAAATGGTTAGCATTTAGAGATGTCACCCTGAGGACTAAGGAGGCCTTGATGCAAGCCAGGCCATTTTCAATTACGTCAGATGCATGGGAAAGCTGGACAAGAAAGAAGGAAAACAGGAGAAGAATGTGCACCTTTGAACGATCATGCTGGTGAAGAAGCTAGAACATACTTTGCACTGCCCGAAGAACAAACAGATCTGTCTTGGAGGAAGTAGAGCCAGGATGTTCCTTGGAAGTCAGGGTGACAAGAATTCATCTCAAGAGTCTTTGTGGGACTGTGGGGTGCACTTCAGACTGCTAACCACAGGAAGCAGTTCAAACTGTCCACCAACTTCCCAGGAGAACGATGAGGCTCTCTGTTCCCACAAAGATGTAAAGTCTCTGAAACCATGTGGCGCTCCTCTATTCTATCCCACGTCATTCCTCTGAGTCAGAGTTTACCTGATGATCCTGTGTCCAGTTTTTACATGTCATTGGCCATTGTGTCGATTGTTTCCATAGATGTTGCCCCAAGTAGAATGAAATAGTCGAGTACTTCCATTTCTTCATTTATCACGCTGCTATTTATTGGTTAAATTATGAGAACCTCAGAGACCTTCCAAATATGTCCTCAGTAAATGTTAATGGGGTATTTGGTGGTCCAAAATATGTATGTGAGCCAAAAGCTATTGGGAAAATGCAATTGAAATTCTATTACTGAATACCTTTTGGTATTTGTGGCATTTGGTCTTGAGACAAAGCTCACAGATTAGAAGGAGGAATCAGTCACTGAGAATCTAGGTTCTTGTCAGATTAGTATGCTAGATGTCCTTAAGGAAACATTCTATGTCACATAGCGCTCCTCTCTCAGATGTTCTCACACTGTGAGGCCACAGCAGGTGCCTATAGAATATGTTGTCAGTCTTATTTTTGAAACCAGCTAAGTGACAGTGGAGGAGATCAATTGTGACACATTCATTGTCACAGGCTACAGACTTCCCATTGTTGGCATCACTTGATTGAAGTAATAAAATTGTCTTACAAAGCATGGCCAAAGAAATTCCAAGGGTGTAGAGAAAGCATGATAGAATTTTGATGCAAGAATGAAGCTTAAAGATCCTTCAGAATCCATATCACCTCTCAAAGGAGGGAAACCAACCCTCCTGGCAGTTAAGTTGACATAGCAAGCTGGGAGGGGACAAACAGAGCTAGGGCCAGCACCTGGGATTCTGCCTTTCCAATTTCATGCCCTTTGAATGTGGCAGGCAGAAATGTGTGTGCTTTCTGTTTTCCTTTTAGATGTACACCTGGAAGAACTCTGCCTCATTTACAAATATTGCCAAAAAAATATTCAGTGCATTTTAAAATATATCAAGTGGGAGGAAATAAAAATGCATGGAAATAAGAGGAAAACCTTGTAAGAGCACATTTATTAAACAGTATAGAGAAGAAAGATTTTATAAAATTAATAATAAATCTCATGCAGGCTGAGTTTTCTTTTAATTTTGGAACTCAATTATAGTTTGAGTCACTGAAGCCAGTGTAAGAAAAAAAATGCTGCTTCCCATAGAGAAGGATGGCCTAAGTGTCATGCTGGTTGCACATTGGGTTATGATTCACAGGGTCAGCAGTTCAAAACCACCAGCTGCTCCTCAGGGGAAAGATAGGGCTTTCTCCTCCTATAAAGAGATACAGGCTTAGAAACCCACTGGAGCAGTTCTGCCACATCCTATAAGATCACTATGCCAAGCTATCACAACAATAAGGTTTTTGCTGTTTTTTCCCCCCAGTTATTTAGATATATTTATGACAGGTTACCAAATCATGTGGTTTTATTCAAGAATGTCCATTAATTCAACTAAAAATAGGAAATTAAACTCCTTTTATGTGAGGTGAAGTTGTATTATCCAATATTTGACAGTAATAAAACCAAAAGGTAATTAAACTAGCATGGGAAGTTAGAGGATCCCAAACTCGACTTTCTGACTGCTCTGGTCTATAAGGAATGTGTTGTTGATAAATTATTACCACTCGAAAGTGTATTGTTAGCCTTTCCGAGTTCAGCCATCATCTTTCCCACTAAAGTCACTGCTAGCATTTTAACTCCATCTATCGACAATGAGAAGAGATACTTAGTCACAAGATACTTTGGAATGGTAAGGCAACTTCAGCCATGAGGTGCCATAGTCCGTGGTAGGAAACCTGGTGGTGTAGCGAACTGCTAACCACAAGGCTAGCAATTCAACATCACCAGCACTCCTCCGGAGAAAGGTGAAGCTTTCTACTTTCATCCTGATGGGCTGTATTAGCAAGCCATGAGGCTAGTTCTGCTCTGTCCTATAGGGCTGGCCACTATGAGTCTGAAGAAACCAATGGCAGTGAGCTGTTGCGGGCAGAAGGGTGGTTGATGGGGGTGGTCATGTGAGTATACATGCTTTGAGTAAAGAAAGTAGAAATCAGCAGAAAGTGTTGGGTAAAGCTATGTGTGTAAAGACAGACAGGAATGGAGGGGGTGACAACCTGCATCACACAATGATTGTGCAGCAGTCACTGGGGTCTTTGATATCAACAATACCTCTTCACGGTTGATCAAGAAGGTGTTTTTTCAGAAGGATTAAAAACTCTTGCCATAAATCACAAGGAAAAAAATGTTGAAGTTGTCAAGGATTTTTGTCTTGCTTGAATCCATCATCAGTGCTCCTGGAAGCAGCAGTCAAGACATCAAAAGATGGTTGAATTGGGTAAATCTGCTCCTGAAGATCTTGTTGGAGCATTGAAAAGCAAGGACGTTGTTTGGAGGGCTAAGGCGTGCCTGATCCAAGCCATGGCATTTTTCATGCATTTGAAAGTTGGACAATGAATATAGAAGATGGGAGACGAATTGATGCATTTGAGTTGTGGTGCCTGTGAAGAATATTGAAAATACCACGAATTGCTCAGTGGATCAATCCATCTGGGAAGAAATAAGGCCAGAGGGTTCCTTAGAGGCAAGGACCTCAGGGCTTTGTCTTAGCTACGTTGTATGTTGTCTCAAGAGAGACCGGTCTCTTGAGAAGCTGGATCGCATGGATGGTAAATTGAAGGAGCAGCAAAGAAAGGGCAAGACCTCAGTGGCTCAGACACAGGAGCAATTCTGAAGATGGAGCCGGACTGAGCAGAGCTGTGTTCTGCTGTGCATCAAGTTGCTACCTTTTGGAACCAGCTCAATGCCACCTCACAACAACAAGAGACGCATTCGACTTGAGGTGCTGTGAATTTGTGAAGGGGACCCTTCTTGAGTGAGAAGGCCAGGGGAGGTCAGCCAGCCTCTTATCTCTCCTTCCGCAGTAACCAAACCCATAGCTTTACTTTAGTGTTGCAGTGCTGGTGGTAGGGCAATATTAGACAGCTAACAAGTCAGCAGCTTAAAACCAACAGCCCCTTTGAGGAGAAAGAGCTTCGTACCTCTGTAAAGAGGTATAGTCTCAGAAACTCATAGAGGCAGTTGTCGTTCTTTCCTGTCCTATGGGATCGCTTTGAATCAGCATCAACTGGATGACAAAGAAGTTAGTGCTTCCCTGGTCCAGGACTGCTTCCACTGACCACGAGAGATCTTGTAACCTTCTAGAAAGACAGTCATGGCTTGGTGGGAAATGTTTTGCCTTTCATAAGGGAGACCACAATTTGATTCCTGGCCAGTGCATCGCAAGCCCGGCCACAATCCACCTGTCAGTGGAGACTTGGGTATTGCCCGGGTACTGAATATGTTTGTGTCGGTAGCTATTTCAGACTAAGAGACTAGGAAGAAAAGCCTGGTGATTTACTTCTGAAAATGGATTACAAGCCATATGGATTACAAGTGCCTGAACTCTATGTGCAGAGGGTCACCGTCAGTCATCACTTGGCATAAGGGTAATTAACAACAGCACCATCAACAGCAGAATGCTGGTTGACATAGCGCAGGAAATATGAGGTAATTCACACACTCAGGACCATCGGTTAAGGAAGTAGGAGACACCTGGCAAGTGACTGCACCATTTCCAGAAGGATGAGTTCCTAATATGGATATGGGTTGGGGTTCTTAAAAAGTGAAAGCTTAGCTGTCTCAGCAAGCTGGTTCCTACAATAGGGAAGGGAAACTACCTCTGCTTCCACAATCATTAGTAGTCACCATCAGAACTATTGGGTTAATTTAATGAGTTCCTGAGCCACATACCTTATCTTTATCTACAAGCATCAGAAACAACTCTGACTAGGAAAGGCCTGTGTGGACATTGTAAAATCCTCTCAGTTCTTGTCTAAGCAGTTCTCATCCTCAGAGCTTCCCTAGATAACGTAAGATGTACCTTCTCTACTGTTTGAAGGGAATGTCATTATGTTAATTGCCTTTTTGAATAAGTTCTGATTTTGAAACTTGATAGACCTCCCCAATAATGATTTGGTTATGTTTACCTAATTCCTATTCATCGATGAGTGTCTAAGAGAAATCATTATTAAACCTAGCTCGCTGATTGCTTTCGCTAAGTGTTAAATAATAAATAATGCATTTCTCCTTCAATTAATCTACTTAGACATCTCACAGGCCAAATGCTTTGATGGAAATGTTCTAATCTACAAGATCAATCCCCAGCATGGCTGTGTCTCTTGGTATTTTGAGTTCTCTAACAGAGAGCTTTTAATTCCAGATGTGGGGTAAATGGATAATCTAGATGACCATATTCCACCACCATGCTCAAATTGAAAAGTAGAAAAAGGCACAGTAAAGACTGCCTAAGAGCCTGGCTATACAAGACAGAATTTGGAATAAACCTAGTCTTCTACAGGTGAGGATTTTTTTTCTTAATTTAGCGGACTTCGCTGTTTCTCACCTTAGTGTAGGAGTCACCATGAGTTAGAATCCACTTGACAGAAATTACAGAGAACAACATGGAAGTCAGCGAGTTCCCAAGACTGTTTTAAAGTCTGCAGGCATCATCCCGTTACATTGGGATTATTACATGATGTAAATTCTGCCTTTTTACTAGTATTATCAAAACATAGTTTAGAATCTAACATAAAAGTGACCCAAGAGCGCAGTATACCAAGCATACAAATAAAAGTAGCCAAAAAATCACAGTCGACTCAGCATATCCAATATCCATTGATGTCAACTTAATCATGGCTCCCAGTGAGTCTACATGACAGAGTACAGCTGCTCCACGTGGTTTCCAAGGCTTTAATCTTGATGGTTGCAGTGGATCATACCTTCTTCTTGTGGTGTGGTGAGTGGATATGAACCACTGACCTTATGGTTAGCAGCTGAGGGTTTAACAGCTCAAACAGTATTCCTTATAAAGGTAGTATGATTTAACTCACCCACTAATTCAGGAAACTCAATTTGCTTCCATGTCTTTGTAATCATAACTAATGCTGATGTGAGCCTCTTTGTGTATATAACTTTGTTTCTCTTCTTCTTTGGGTCAAAGATCTAGAGTTCTACAGCTCAATTGCCACAAGTTAGTATATAGCTGCAGAGTTTGTGCAGAATGGCACGTGATCAGTTTGCAAACTGTGTGGTACTACAAGGACCAAAAAGCTAACTCATTTTGAGTGCAAATTTCAATGACTAGGGCCATTAAGCATTTTCCATGTGGGTGGTCATTCACTGATTACCTCTTGTACTTCTGCGTAGCATTTGGGGTCCCTGCCTTACCATGGGAGAGGCTGCTTTCACATTTTCCGGGATTTATAACCACATCTATAAGACTGAAGAAAAACAAAGCAGACTGCCTGCCATCAAGCTGATCCTGACCCATAGCAACCAAACAGGACAGAGTAGAACTGTCCCAGTGGCTTTCCGAGACCGTGGTTCTTCACGGGAGTAGAAAGCCTCAACTTTCTTCCAAGGAGCAGTTGATGGTTTCAACTGATGACCTCGATGTTAGCAGCCCAATGCATAACATTGAACCCCGTTGCACTCGCAGGGCTCTTTTTCCATAAGAATAATTATTTTTAAAGACGTAAACCACCACAACCTCAAACTCTATCCCATCAAGTTGATTCTGATTCATAGGCCCCCTCCAGGACAAGAGAGACCTGCGCCTGTGGATTTCCAAGACGACGTCTTTACTGGAGCAAAGTCTCATCTTTCTCCCAAGGACTGGCTGGAGGCTGCTAACTGCCAACCTTGGGCTGGGCAGCCCAGATTAAACACATTGAATCGGAAGTACAGATATATTCGTTCCTCAGGATTTTTGTGACAAATGACCACAAAGAAATAGTTTATAAGAGCAAGAATTGATTCCCCGATAATTCTCAAGTGCCACTTTGGGGTGAATGTGCAGAATAGACAGCTGGTTCCAGAAATTTTCATCAGAATTCAGGGTGTCAGCAGAGCAGCGTTCCTTCCAGAGGCTCTAGGAAAAGAATATATGGTATTGTTGTCTCTCCCAACTTCTTAGAACACCAGTTATTCCTTGACTTGTAGCTATAAGGTAACTCTGTCATCACATAACTATTTCCCTTCCCTCTGTGCCTCTAGTCTCCTTTTGCAAAAATACATCACTTAGATTGGGCTAAAAGCCATACTAATCTGGTTTATCTTCTTGTTTTCATCACTGAAAATATTTTCAAAGATACCATTCCCAACCAAGATCTGGTTCATGTGAACCAGGGGTTAGAACGTCAATTCAGGGAACACAGTTCAATCTAGCTCTGGTGGCACAGTGGGTAAATCACTGTGCTATAACAGATAGGTCAGCAGTTTGAATCTACCAGGCACTTCATAGGACAAAAATGCCTGAAACAGCCTGCATCTGTACAGACTGATAGTCTCATAGACCCTGTGAAGCAGTTCTACTCTTCCTGTGAGATTGCTATGAGTTAGAATTAAATTGATGGCAAAGTCTTTGGCTTGGGGCTCAAAGCACATTTCACAAACCGCTAATCTCAAAAAGCCAAATATGGATCTAGTCTATGAAATAATCTACTCTATGAAATAAGAGGTGGAAAGTGCCTTGGAGTCAAGACCTCTCTCTTCACATGTACTAGACATTGTACAGGGCTGTTACTGGAGAAAAATAATACCAAATTCACTCCCCTCCAGTTGACCATGACTCCTGGTGACTTTATAGGATGGAGTCGGACAGCCCCTGTGCATTTTCAAAGCTGTAACTCTTGATAGGAGAGCCTCGTCTTTCTCCTTCAGCATGCCTGGTAGTTTTGGACTGATAACCTTGTGGTTAGAAACCCAACCAATAACCCTCTACACCACCAGGGCTTTCTTCTTCCTTGGGAGTCCAACTAAATTGTGAAATTGACTTAAGCACCCTGTGCCATGTGTTTGTGGCTGACTTGAAGGGCTTCTACCCCTCCTGAACATCTTTCTGGGCTTGATACTTGACACCTTAGGATCAGTTTGTAGGCCACTCTCTGCACTCCACCTCTGCTGCGGCTCCCAACATCACAGAGATTCTAGAGAACAGGAGGGGGTGTACATTTTCATCTCTGGGTTCACAGTAAATGTGCTAAACAAAAGATTTCAAAGAATGGCTTGAAAAGACAAAATGAAGTTTTATAATATATCTTGCAAAGATCTGGGGTTCGAAAACCAAAAGGGAAGAACATATTGAGCATTTCTCACAACAAGAGAATTGGGGGGGAATCCAATCTGAAGCATCTATCTAAAAAGTTATGGTGGGCAACATAAATATGGAATGACGCAGGAGGCATAAAAAGAAGATGGAAAGAATTCACACCATCATTGTACCAAAAAAGCATTGACAATGTACAGCCATTTCAGCAGATAGCATATGATCAAGAACTGATAGCACTGAAGTTCAAGTTGCGCTAATGGTATTGACAAAAAAAATGCTAAAAAATGCATGTAATACCAATTGAGAGGTTTCAACAAATTTTACACTGCTGGCATTGCTCATTAATCTATGCCAGCATTTCCCAAAGTGGA
Source organism: Nesogale talazaci (assembly GCA_004026705.1). Lineage (NCBI taxonomy): Eukaryota > Metazoa > Chordata > Mammalia > Afrosoricida > Tenrecidae > Nesogale > Nesogale talazaci. The sequence continues at coordinate 25,098 of PVJH01019966.1, read as the reverse complement.
CAATACTGCCCCCTGGGGTGCTGGAGTGATCTGGGGGAGGTAGATACCTGTACTTTAACACATACCTATACTTTATCCTGGACCATGAACTAAAATACAAACATTTTTCATTGCTAGGAATGCTAATTTGTTTCTTAAGAAAAGGGGAAAGTTGACCAAATATAGTCTATGATAAGAAATTTGATCTATCATCAGGAAGGAATAATCCTTGGAGAAAGATAGGGTGCTTGGTAAAGTAGAGGGTGACCTTGAAAGAGAAATAAACTCAGCAGGAAAGATTGATACCATGGCTGTAACAATGAGCTCAAACAGGAATGATTGTGAGGATGGTTTGAAGGATTGATGAATGTTTCATTCTGTTTGTGTCAGTCCGGGTAGACTAGAGAGACAACTTCACAGACACACCTATGGATATGAGGGTAGGGTTGATATGCAAAAGGAAGGCAACATTGAGAAAGCATCCCAACCCAGTCCAGTTCAAAGTCATAAGTCCGATATTAGCCCATATGCCTGATACCAGTCTATAGTTGTCTCCTTCTGACTCACGAAATCACAGGTCAGTGGGTGCAGAGTCCCAGCATCGGCAGGGGTCTCCCCATGGCTCCTTGCTTCCAGGGGTCGGGGTCCATCAGTAGCATCCAGAGGTGGTAGTAACAACTCAGTGCTGGCAAGAATCTCCACATGGCTTCGCCAGCTTCAGAGGTCTGGTTCCATCAGATTAAGGCTGTGTGGCTTCTCCTCCAGCTCCTTGGACGCTGCCATCTTGTCGTGTCCGTAATTCATCATCTCTCAGACTAACTCCCAACAACTGAGGAGGTAGCTTCTCATCTCCATGAGGGAAATATCCCAAGATTTCCTAGAAGTCTCAGGAGAAAGCCATGCCCACACAGAGGCCTCATTGGCTACTCAATGACTATCTCCAGAATAACAGGCTAGACTCCACCCCTACATCTCAATCATGAAATTAGCAGAAGCACATGACCGCCACACTGTTGTATAGAGGATTGATGTGATTTATAATCAATGTGATAGCATGTAACAGCATCACTAAGAATAATATCCAGAGTATAACTGGGTACTCAGCTTCTAGCACAAGGTTGGCAATAAACGTTTACCCAGAGATGTCTCAGAAGAACATCCTAGTGACCTTCTTCTGGAAAATTTACCTGTGGAGCACAGTTCTCCTCTGTCACATGGAGGATATCATGAATTGAAATTGACTTGAGGGTAAATGTTTTTGGTTTGTGTTTTGCTTCTCGGTATATTTAATGGTCCAGGGAGAAATCAAATACTCAATGGGGTGATGCACATTGACTACTAGTCAAAAGATTGGCAGTTCTATCCCAGCCAGAGACATCTTAGAACAAAGGCCTGGCAATACACTTTAAAAAACACACACACACCAAACAGTCATTGACTGTCTTATGGAGCACAGTTATTCCCTGCACTCTTGGGACCACCATGAGTTGGACCATTACCTTTCTCCAGCCAAGTCCTGTTGGCATGGTGGGTTATGTGTTGGGCTGCGAGTCAAAAAGTCAGCATTCAAAACCACCACACACTTGGCAGGAGAGGGATCACACACTTGGCAGGAGAGGGATGCTGCTTTTCTCCAGTAAAGACATATAGCTTCAGAAACCTCGAGAGCACTTCTACTCTGCCCTATAGGGTCACAGTGAGTCAAAACCAACAGGAAGGCAGTGAGTTATTTGTTTGTGCGTTTGCTTGAACTTTTTCCACTGGGCGTCCTTAGACTCTCCCCAGTAACAATTTGGTTTACTCCTAAATAAAACTCCTTTATGCTGTGTCTAATTTGACTCCAGAATCTGTTAGGTAGTAGAAATATGAAGCATAAAAACAGAGAGTTCTTGATGCACTCGGGTGCTTTTTATTTATTTTTTTTTGTATGCATACGCACTCCTCTGCATTGCAGTCTCTTATAGCAATGGCACAGGGCCATTCCATACTGGTGAAGGTTTATGTACCTAGCACCCAACTATCCAGCCTTAGGAAGCAAAGATGCATGTGTTCCTCTCTCTGTGGGAAAACCAAGTCAGGAACTCACACATACTCACTCTTAACTTAGTCAAAACATCTCTGCCCTCAACCTGATTCTTCCTCAGAGAAAGTCTATAGGACAAGAGAGCCTCATCTTTTCCCCACATGATGTCTAATGCTTTAGAACCTGCTGACCTTGCCATTGCAGCCCAACGCATAACCCATGGGGCTGCTGACCTCAATATGTACGGGGCTGCTAACTTCAAGGTGAGCAATTTGAAACCACCAATCCTCAGGGAAAAGATGCAGATGTCTACTTCTGTAAAGATTGACAGTCTCAGCAATCCACAGGAGCAATTCCAGTCGGTTGTTTGTTTAGGGTTGCAATGGGCGGAAATGAGGGCAGTGAGGTTTTGTTTTTGTTTCGTTTTGCTCCACCATACAGACTTGCTAACTCAGAAACCCACAGCGGAAGTTCTACTCTGGCCCGTAGGGTTGCAATAAATTAGACAGTGCTACCGGAGCTCATTAACTAGGACAATAACCTGTAGAATTATTCGTTCTTGGGAACTGCTCCTCACTGGGACCTGATGAAGTGGGGGGTAAGTCAATATCCTCCCAAGCAGGAAAGCTATAGATGGAGGCTACTTTGCTCTCCATCTCAGTGCCTGCCTCTGTGTGTCCTCCTGCTTAGTAAGTAGCCCGCAATGTCATGTCTTACCCCAGATTACAGCCTCTGGCCACTATGGTACACGCATTTGAAAATGAAGCAGTGAGGTGAATGCTTTGACTAGTCACTCTCTCTGGTCAGATTTCCAGCTGACTTTCTGTACAAACTCCTCACTGTTTAAGAAAGAGCTTGCTCCTCGAATGGAAGAATGTTGACTTTGCTCCAAAGATAGTATTCTTGAGTCACCGATTCTTACACTACGTGGTAAATACACTTCATTAAGCGTGTGACTCTTAAAGCCAGGGAGCTACGGTTTCACTTGGGAAACCACAAGCTGATAGAGTATACTAACAGAACAGTGAGAGAAAAGAAGCCTGCTCAGTATGTTCTGTAATTTCACACCCAGTGGCCATCACTGACAGATAAAAATGTACTGCTGATGGGGATGGTGGAAAACCAGGCGGTGGAATTAAAGACATTTTTTTTTAATACTTAAAAGGAAACATGGTTTATAGCAAGCACTTTTTTTTTAAAAAAATAGAGATTTCAGATTTAAAGTCCTATATGAAAGAATCCGACAGCGGTGTCAGCTTCAGCTTAGAAGAGATTCACCTTTTGTTTTCCTTAAGCTCCGTAAGTCAAAGTCAAATCTGAATCCTTAACTTATGTCCCCCAATAGTCTCTCTAAACCACGTTCCCTCCATCATGGCATTTTGACACTTTGGTCCAGAGAATTCTTAGTTGTGTGTGTGTGTGGGGGGAGGGGGGGTCTGTGCACTGTAGGATGTTAGTAGCATCCCTGACTTCTACCCACTAGATGCCAGTAGCACCTCATTCCCCAGGCATGACAACCAAGATGCGCTACATGTTGCCCCATGTCCCTGGGAGGAACACAAATGTCTTTCCTGATGGAAAACCAGTAGTGTGAACCATGCTCCAAATCAACGTTGGGCAAGAACTCTGAAAGCCTGCCTCTAGTCTTGCCTGTGTTGTTTGTCCAATCACAGCATAAGGCTCCCAGCTTGTCACTGCTTCCTTCCCGCATTTGGGAAATGGGCAGGATGCCACCGTTGGCCTCATCCACCCTGGAGAAAGATGGCAGGATCATTGTAACAGTGCTGGCCGCTGTCCTTATTTGTGGTTGTCTGTCAGCTCCTCCTACTCCTGGTGGCCCTGTGTATAGTGGTGAACTAAATGCTGGCCAGGCCTTCACTCTCTTCAAAGTTGTTGGGGGGCTCCACCCTCTTGTTGGGACTGTTGTACCTCTTCGGTGCCTCCAAACTAAGTTCCTCCGTTTTCCCGTCCTATTTTGGCTGAGATTCTGTTGGCAACATATAAGATTTTATTGGTGGATCTAGGGAATCAGATCACTAAACATTTCTCCCCAGTCTGTCTTAGCACAGATGCACCACTGAGATGTGTCCACCATGGATGGCCTTGCTGGCACCACAACTACTGCTTGCATAGCATGCAGTGTCATAGCAAGCTACATGCCACCATGGTGTGATGACAGGTGATGGGAGGCAGAGGCATGTAATAAACATTTGTTGAGTGAATGAAAGAAAGAATGAGTAAGTGAATTCAAGTTCTAAAATAGCCGATTTCTAAAGAAGAGAGTGTGCTTTCATGGCTCTCTTTGACCACTCGGCCTCCCAGACTGTGTTTATGTCTGTGTTCCCACAGTGTGGATGGAAGATGGGCCCTGTGCCCAGAAGCTGTGTCTGCCTTTCTGAAGTACTAGATCCCCATTGCACAACTCAGGGATCTGACCCTGAACAGAATAATCCCAGAGGTTTATGGATGTGTTTCTGTTGTTGTTGGCTATTTTTTCCCCATCCGTGTCCTTTTACCAGCTTGTTTGATCTTGCCATCACACCATGTAATTTTAAATTGGGGAGGTCAGAACGAGACTGGATTTGCTTTGCCTATGAATGTTGAGTTCTCTGTTTTCAATGGGAGGGTTGAGCTCAGGAGAGCACCCTGTAAGGGGAGGAGTATGCAGAACTGTGCTTTCCGATCCGGCACTCACCATTTCACTCAGGAGAAGCACACACAAACACAGGAAAACATGGTCTTGCCCACTCTGCCCCACCTTTGTTCATGCTGTGAATGGCTGTCGACCAGCACTGTGGCACCGGCCTGGGCCTGACCTTTCCTTTCAGAAGCAGGTGGTCAGCTTTGTCTTCTGAGGTACTTCTAAGGGATCAACTGCCAACTTGCTCCTAAAGTCTACTTGACTTTCTCATTTCTATGTGGGAGTTGTCAAAGGATCTTGACGCCATGGACGGCAAGAAGAACAGTCAGACCAGATCAGAAGTTCCTTAGAAGCAAGGTTTGCAAAGCTTCCTCTTAGAAATGTTGGACGTGTTATCATCAGAAGGTACCGGTCCCTGGAGAAAGATGTCATACCTGATAAAGGAGGTGGTCCTCAGGAAAAGAGCAAGACCCGCAATGAAGGGCTGGCACAGAAGATGCAACAATTGGCTCAAATACAACATTCTTTAGGATGGTATAGGCCCAAGAGGTGTTTCCTTCTGTTCTAGACAGGGTGGCTGTGAGGGAGCCCATTTCTTAGCCCCTAACAACAATGGCAACAATTCCAAGTTTCCTCCTATTCAAATCCAACCAAAGCATGATGTGTATGTGTATATATATATATATATATATATATATATATATATATATAAACCAATGTGCATATACAAAACAAAGCACCTTCCTTAGCTTTTATAGCTTGTTGTAGATGACTGAGTTAAACCACACAGTTAACCACTGTAAAACAGGAATGAATGTGAACACCTTGGCATGTTCATTTTCTAACAGAACAGGAAAGTCATGGTCAGGAAGCAATACAATGAATCCCTCTCTCAAAATCTCACTGCCATCAAGTCCATTCTGATTCACCAGACCTCTGTAAATTAGGAGAGAAGTGCCCCTGTGGGTTTTCTGAGACTATAAATCTTTACAGGAGCAGAAAATTCATCTTTAAGCCAAAGAGTAGCTAGTGGATTCAAACTTCTGACCTTGCAATTAGCAAGCCAAGCTGTAGCCACAATGCCACCGCTGATGCTCTGAAATGAACTCTCAGAGCATCAAATAAGAGCTCTGCTCTGTAAAGCTTTCGTTTACATATTATGTGAAAGGTACTGTGATCCATCCTTCAAGAAGATTTTGGGAAAATAGAATTACAAGGCAATGGGATTTCCCCACAAATGTTTGGAAGTCCCCTCCTAGGATCAAACAGCAGGAGGAAAATATGGCTGTGAGGGAATTTGAGTTCCTCCTGAGTCTTGTTTCCCAGCTTACATCTCAGGCCGGCTTCCCATTTTGTCACTGTGCGAACTTGGACGTGAGCTGGCTGAAGCCTTTACGCAGCACAGAGATGTAAATGCTATCTTCCTGCACGATTAGTTTGATAACGGGATGGGCTAGCTTGTTGTACACTCGGAGCATATTATTTTTACATGACCAAGGATGCAGAATAATGTTCCTGGCATCGGAAGAAAATATTGGTGATCACAGCTGTAATCAAGGGAAGGCCTGGAATATTTGAGGGTCAGTGATGATGACAGAATCTTGTTTTTGCTTTTGAAACTACTGGACACACTGGATGTATGTGAAATCAGTCAATGAAGGAAGTAAAGGTCATCACTCCAAATACCGATGATCACAGTGGCAAGCAATCCCTAGCAACACTATGGCAACAGTCTCCTCTGGATCTCCGTGTACACTTGTGCCTCTAACCCATTCTCTTGGAGAGCCTGGCTGGACAAATTGTCCATACGCTTGCCTGTTTGCTGAAAGGTTGGTGACTTAAGTTCAGCTAGAATTGCCTCAGAAAAAAGGGCTGGCCATCTACTCCCAAGAAACACCTGTCGCTGTACACCCTAGGGAGAAGAGCCCTGTCCAGCACACCAACAGTGGCCAAGAGCCAGCATCCACTGGACTCCATCTGGCCATGGGGTCCCCATTCTACAGCCAAAGTGATTTTTAAAAGTCTGAGTGTGACCAGGTCACCACGCTTCCACCTCTCATAAACAAAAACACCTTTAGGTGACCCCTAGTGTTCTTGTGGTGGTAAAATTCTTCAGCATAAGAGCCTCCCAGCTCTGCCCTTCACCACCTCTTTTGTTTCATTGCACAGCCACCTACTGCTCTCAGGAATCCTTCTCCACCCGCCCGCTCGCTGGTCCCATAACCTAGTTTGCTCCTCCTCCGACTTCAATCTCATCTCAGGTGTTTCTTTCTCAGGGAAGCGTGTCTGAACCCTGGCCTAGGTTAATACCACCGTCTCCACACCCTGCCTCCTTTGGATTTATGGCAGCTATTGTTTCCCATTATGAATGCAGTGATCAGATTCCTATCAGTCACTAGACAGTCACATCCAAGAAGGTACCCACCCTGTCTTTTGTTATTGCATCCTTGTATCTTGCATGCTGCCAACACACAGTCAGAGCTTTATAAGCATCTGGGGAACAAAGGCACACATGGTGATTAGACCCCTCCCTCTTCTCCTTGGCTGTCACCTGTATGCCAAGCCATCTCTGTGAGACAGTCCTGACTTCTGCTGGCTCTCTCGCTATCAACAGCAATGTCTCAGCGGACGCCCGAACACCGGTCCTAGCTTTGCCTCTTCAGGGGGTGCAAGAGCAAACTTCTTCCTTATGTGCCTCAGGACCCTCATGCCATCAATGAGCTTGTTAGCATGCCCCCTCTTGAGTCTTCTTTCCACTGGCACTTCTTTCTGATCCTTCTGGCCAGAATAGAGTGAGCTCTCCTACTAGTCTTCTCAGGAACCCTGGTGGTGGAAGGTTACTGATTAGGCTGCAATTGACAGGGTCAGTCATTTGAAACCTCCAGAAGCTCCTTGGAAGAAAACCTGGCCTTTCCCCTCTCCTTAAAAGGAACAATCTGAGGCTGAACCCCGGTGGCACAGTGGTTGTGTGCGGGACTGCGGCCCACAGGGTTGGCGGTTCAAATCCAGCAGCAGCTCTCCAGGAGCAAGGCTGGGCCTCCTACTCCCACAAGCAAACAAACAAGTAAGGAAAAGGAACAATCCCAAATACCCAATACCCACAGGGGGTCACTATGACAGCGTTGACTCCATGACAGTGAGTTGAGTTTTATTGTACTTTTCACACCGGTCTTTCACTTAAGGGAGGATGGTGACAGGCAGACATTGGTGAGGTTCCCCATCTCTTAGTAGATCTTTTTCTCCAAGAGGAGGATGAAGAGATGGTTCCTGCATCCGATGACAGCAAAACGGGTTTATTTATGGCAGACAGCTTAAAGAAATTTTGAAGGAGTCGTGGTGGCCTGGTGGGTTGCCCATTGAGCTTTTGATTGCAAAGTCAGCAAATTGAAGCCACCAGCCACGCTTATGAGAAGAAGGATGTGGCTCTCTAGTCCTGTCAACAGTTCCAGTCTTGGAAACTCACAGGAGCACCCCCAGTTCTAATCTGTCCTCCAGGATTGGGATGGCTCAGAATTGATTAAATGGTAGTACCTTGCAGAGCTTAATATTTCTATAATATGACAGAAGAAACTTGGTCAACATGAACTTGCCAAAATAGCTGAGAAGGTACAATTGAGGAAGTACTATTTAATTTGCATCTATAGTGCCGACGCTAGAATCTTTTTCTGTTTTTTCTTGGTGTTGTTTGTCTTGTGCTTTTAGGTTTTTACAAAACCAGGCTAAGGAGTGAGGCAGTAGATTGGGTGCCAGGTCATGTTTTTCATGTGTTAAATTCAGTGATGTCCACTGAATGTCCAGCCTAGTGTTCCATTCGTACCATTGCCCATTTCCAAATATTCCCATCACCTGTAACAGAACCTCACTATCTCCTGAACAGAAAGTTGCCCCTTTTCCTTCCCTCCTTTCTGCTGACCCTGGTGGGGGGTGAAAATGAAATAAAATTGGTCTCTCATACACTTGGCTGTTTCATATATTCAGTATAAATGAAATCGAGTAACATCTGTCCCTTCCTGCCCCTGTGATGAATTTATTTCACTGGGCATAATGTTTCCAAAGTTCCTTCATGTTGTAGGATGGAGTGCTTTATTTTTATTTAAGGAAGTCATTGTTCTGTCTCATTCCTTTAAATCTGAGTATTAACCCCCTCCTGACCTTCACTAGGAAGTAAAAGGCCTATATTTCAGTAAATCTGTTTCAATTCTATAGCCCCAGACTTCTCAGCTCCACAGATATGCTGGGAGAAATAAGCAAACCACAATGAAAGTAGCTGGATTTTTACCAATTTCTCAGCTCCTAGAGGATACTGACCTTGTATCCTCGTCCTTGGTGTACTCACAGGATGAGATATCTGTCACCAGTTGAGCAAGTCTGCCTGAAGCCATTCGAGCACAGTGATGACCACGAGGTTGATTGAGAGTCCACTGGAACCTGATCTGTTGGACCTCAGGCTGTCAGAGAACCTGAAGATTATTTAATATCTATCATTCAGGGGCCGTCAATGAAAAGTGCTACACGAATGCCACACAGTCTCATCGTTGTTATTTATTATTCCTGTTGAAAGAGTGGTTGGTCATCTTGATAGTGAGATAAGTATTGACAAATCTTCACCTGAATTAATAATCTCTCAGGCCATTTTCATTTATAAATGAATCTTCCATCAGCATCAAAATCTCATTAGCATCATTAGCATTCTACACTCTCCTTGGTAGAAGCATATAAAATTGATGGACTCAAATTTCTACTGAAGGCAATGCATACTGCCGGGTTCTTATTTATACTGAGCATTCTGGAAGCCTAGGCTCCTACTATCTGGTAAATAAAGACAACATTCAGTGCTATCCCCTTTCGTTTTAAAAGAGTCTTTTGAAAGCTTTTAAGATGGCACGGGGGTGTGGCACTCAGTATTAAGCCTGGAAAGAAGGGAGCAATCGTTTCATGTGTATGAAATTTCTGGGTAATAAGTGCAAATGCATATTACAGAAAAAGGGATGTCGATGGAGCACATGGAAATTGAGGTGGGATCCTCCGATTAAGAGCAATTTGCTTTTCCTCTGTGTTTACTCAGCCAGACATTTTCCAATCATGATGAAAACTAGATGCATTTTCACTTGGGCCTTCTGTTGGAAGAGGACCTAACTCTGGGTACTGAGCACTGGCCAAAGGATGATTTTTTTTTTTTTGCAAAGACCCAGGAACAGCTGCTGCTTATTGAGTTACCAACACCACTTCCTGAAGAATGTGAATTTGTTTCAAAGATAGCCAAGCTCTGGCCAGGCTGCCTCAGCTTAAGTTGAACTACGATAACGTGGCGTGCTGTTGTCATATTATTATTGGGTACACTTCATAAAGTGATTCCAGATCCTGCTCTCCTTTAGCTTGGGAAGGGAGACTCTATTGAAATCGGGTGAGTGTAAATCAAGATGGCACTTTTATGATGGAGAGAAAGGCAGTAGAGGATTTGTACGGTGTCTCAGGAAAATTAGAAGTTGCATAAACTCAGAAGCAAGAGAGGTTCACAGGGTAGGGTTTGGGTTGCACAACGTGTAGAAGCTTCCTGGAATCTCTGAACTTCTTTGGGTTACAAGAAAGATGCTGACTCGATTGCCAATCCCCACTCCTAAGGGATTAAGTTTAAGGCCAACTTTCAAAGTATCTGCTCTGCTGCAAGAGTTTGGAATGTCTCTTCAGTGAGACAGCTCAAATACAGTTGAGACTTCTCTCATTTAACTTATCTCTAGCCTACATTTTCAAACTACTTTTCAGCTAAACAATGTAAATACTGAGGGGATTTTTGTACTTTTAACTTAAAATGCAGTGTTTTACCATAATCATCTTCTAGGTAAAAAATAAACTTGGGGGGATCCAAAAGGTTCTTAATCTACAATAAAAACATCTGCCCAATTAAACTGAAAATTAGAAAAGAATGCAAAATATCTACAAGCCCTTACAAGATACCCATGTTACCGGTAAATATGGTCTCCACAATTTATAAAAGTATATGAAATATTGAAATCAAAATAAATTCAGAAAATATTTTGATCTAAAAATACCACATTTAAGAATTTATCCACCATGGTATAAGTGTGTATATACAAAGATATTTACTTTCAGTGATATTCTCTGAAGAATACTTTATAATAATAACACCAGGAAGATCTGTTCTTACAGTAAAATGAGTACTATACATCCTTTTATAATTCTCTTTAAGGGTTATACTTATATACTGGCAAGATGTCTACTTAGCTATGTTAAGAGTAATGCAATTTGGATGGTTTTAATGCCCTTTTTTATGTTTGTTTGCATTTGCCTACTTTTTAAAATTAAATGCATAGTTGTATAATAAAGAATGTATTTTTAAAACAACAAACACAGCAGGAAGGTAGCATGAATGAAGTATCCTGGTTTGCTAAAAACTACCTTGGTTTGCATTCTAAATGTCATACATCTAAGGGAGCCCCTGAGTCTCAGACAAGGGGTCTAGTTGTTTATCCTAGAAAGGTCATCCCACTTCCGTGACAAAGAAGCCCTAGCAGTGTAGTGCTTTATGGAGTTGTGCTGCTAACTACTAGGTCAGCAGTTTGACTTCACCCAAAATTCCATGGGACACGAGTCTTTCTCTTGTATGGTGTCAGAGCCTCAGAAACACTATATTAAGATCTCTGTGAGTTGGACGTGAAATAGCCTGTGAGTTTTTGTGACTGTAACTGTTCACAGGACTAGGAAGGCTTTGGAGCTTCCAGTGATTTTGAACTGTTGACCTTGTGGACCAAAACCCAACATATAACCACCATGCCACATGAGAATACGTTGTGGACATTCATGTCATTGCATTCTTGCTATTGTTGTTGGTAAGTGCCCTCAAATTTGGTCCAACTCTTGGCGGCCCTATCTATATACAACAGAATGAGATACTGTCTGGGACGTAGCACCCTCACAGTTCTTTCCATGTTTGAGACCATGGGTAGTGTCCATCCAGCTCATTGAAGCTCTTCCTCTTTCTCTGACCTTTTCCCGTACCAAGCATGATGTCCTTATCCAGAGCCTTTCTAATGATAGGCTTCTAGTCCATGAGACACTGTCTCGCCATCTGCACTTCCATGGAGCATTCAGCTTACATTGGACTTGTATTTGATTGCATTGTATCAAATTGCACCCAAAGACATAAGGGTGATGACTTTAACACATATTGAGTGTGTATGGGGGGAAACACACATCATGATAAGTGTCACCTACATCTTATGGAAATTACCACTGGTTGTGAAACACTGCAAAGGAAGGGGTGGCAAACATTCTCTGTAAGTAATTTAGGCTTAGTGTGCCCCACAGTCTCCACCGTAACTATTAAATTCACCAGTTGTACAATAAAAGTAGTCCTAGACACTGTGTGATGGTATGAATGTGGCTACGTTCTCACAAAACTTTATGGACTACAAAGTATGAATCTCCTATAGGTTTCACAGGTAGCTGATTATTATACTTCGTGGTTATTTCCCCCTGTTTCAATTATAAAAATGTAGACCCTCTTTTAGATCAGTACCAGTACCTGTTGCTGTGGCATCAACTTTGACCTGTGGTGGGCCCACATGCAGCAGAGTAAAACTGTATTTTTTAGAATTCTCTTTGGATGGTTTTTCTTTTCTTTCTAAGTGTCCCTGGGTACACTCGAACCTGCCACCTTTTGGATAGCAGTTAATGAATGAATCAGTCACCCAGGAACTCTATTCTTAGTTCAGAGCCACATAAAAACAGATTTTCTTTTAGACCATCGCTTGCCAATTCTGTTATAAATCATAAAGCAAGATCAAAAGAATTATATTCATGAATATTTTGGTGAATAACTCATTTCCTTGGCCCAGAATTTCAAAGTAGCTATGGTTGAAGGGAAAGCATAACCTCACGTTTCTGGTTTGATCTGTAAAATTCTTGGAAACATCTGCATTGGGCCTCACCAAAAGCTAGAAAGTTGAACATTGAGAATAACAGTCACCAGGAAAGGAAGCCTCATCATGATGGAGAGAAACAGAATCATAGAATGTTTTGAGATCTCAAACTCTCTAGTCTCAGCTTCGAATCCAGAGAGCAGGATGCAGAGCTCCAACAGGTTGAGCCAGCCTCTCCCTATCACAGAAGTAGCTCACACTGGTGGGAATAAGAACAGGCATGGAACGTTCCAGGTTTCTGACCTAGTTAGTGTTCTTTCCATGGCACTAAATTGCATTATTCTATAATTCAGACTTCAGTGTCAACTAGACACTGACTTTTCTTCATCAATGAAAAGCTTGTTCAGAACTTTGTTCTCCTGAGAAGAAACGATAAACAATAATTTCACATGGTTATTTTCCAAATTTCTGTACCTTATCTCCATATCCAAACACAGCTGTATGGAGGCACAGATTGGCTCCAGGCAAAGACAAAATCTGTTTGCCTTTACTTTCAAAGATGACTTGTTCAGTGGCAAGGACTTCAGTCTTCCATCAACCCCCAAATCAACAAAACAACCCCAAGCATCTACAGACAATGCCTTTCCATTCATTCCTCATCTGAATGGTAGGTCACTACATAGAACAGCTGAAGTAAGTATGGGGTATGTGTGTGTGCGTGCACGTGTGCTGGAATATGTTTGTATTTGAGTGTGTACCCAAGTGTACCCAAGCATGTGCATGTGTGTCTGGTGTGTACATGTCAACTTGTGTCATAATAAAATCGAGTGACTTTCAATGAGATGTGCTGTAAGAAAAATGACAAACAAGATGACAAAGGCTGATGTGCTCATACATCAGAGAGAGATTTTGGTATTTCACAACAAAAATGAACCTTTAGAATTGGTGTATGAAGTCATCTTAACCTCATGATAAAAATATTAACATCATGGCCTGAGTGCTCCAACTTATGGTCACTTGTTTAATTTTGTTTATATTTCATACTCATAACTTGGATGCTCAGAATTATCCTTACACTAAAAGTCTTAGACTTGCACAAAATAGTTTGGTTTTTTCTTCTTTGTCCTTTATGGTTTTCTGCAATGTAGAAACGACAATGATTTAGGCATTTATAATATGTATGTAAATATGGATATATAAATAAAAGGAAACCTGTGGCACTGTGAGTCAAGCTTAGGTCACTCACTGAGCACTTCAAACCCACTAGTCAATCTTGCAGAGAAAAATAAGGCTCTCAGCTCCCCTCATGAATTTCAGTCTGGGTTGCTGTGAGATGGGATCAAGTGAACAACAAGGGGGTTTGGCTCTTGAATATATGAATAGTATGCATAATCTATGGATAATTTTGTAACAATGATTAAAATGAAGAACAATATGCATAATCAATGAATAATTTTGTAAATAATATGTAAGATGAAGAACAACTGGTATGATATGCTCTCAACTCACTGCCCTCAAGTCAGTGATCACTCAGAGCAACCGCTGTGAGTTTTGGAGACTGTCATTGCTCATGAGAATGGAGAGCCCAGTCTCTCTTCCTCAGCCCTGCTGGTGCTTTTGAACTGTCAATCGTAAGGACTGCAGCCCAACACGTAAGCACTGCACAAAGCCACCAAGGCTCCAGATATTATATGCTAGCAATAAATTTTAAAGCTGCGGTTTTCAAGCTGTGAGTCGTGACCCTTTGGGGGAGGGGTTGTCAAACAACCCTTTCACAGGAGTTGCCTAATTTATAACAGTAGCATAATTACAGCTATGATATAGCAATGAGAATAGTTCTATGGTTGGGGGATCACCACCCCATGAAGAACTGTATTAAAGGGCCACACCAACCACTTGTTTAAAGGGAAACTCTTGCTATATATATGCCTATAAACCCCAAAAATAAAGCTACTGTCACGAAATTGGTTTTAACTCACAGACTTTTTATAGCCTTCTGAAGCAGAGTGCCTTCTCTTTCTCCTGGGGATCATCCGGTGAGTATGATTAGCAGACCGACACTTGTCTGCCAGCTCCCCCAGAACTCCTTATTCCAAGATGAAAACCAAGCTCATGGTCGTCGAGTCAATCCTGATAGCTAGCAACTCAGTAGGATAGAGTAGAACCACTCTCATGGGTGCCTGAAGCTGGGAATCTGGATGGAAGCAGCAGGTCTCATTTTTCTCCCAAGACAAAGCTGGCTGAGTTCATCCTGCCGACTCTGTGGTTAGCAGTCCGCTATGGAATCCACGAAGCCGCTGCTAGGGATCCTGCGAGGGCTCCTTGTGCTTTGCAGATATGTATAGAGCTATGTCCTTCCATATCTTAGTCACTAGTCATATTGATTTTGGGTGACACTCTCAGCTGAGTCTTCTCCTACCAATGGTTGGTGGATTGAACGTACCCAGGAGCAACTCAGAAGACAGGTCGGGTGATTGGCTTCCAAAAAGTCATAGCCTTGGAAATTCTCTGGACCAGTTTGACTGTGTATATATGGGGCCACCACAGTTGACTTAATGAGAAGTCATATGAAAATGGAGTGACTTTCAATGAGATGTGCTGTAAGCAAAGTCATATTAAATGGCAATGAGAAGTCATATTAAAATGGAGTGACTTTCAATGAGATGTGCTGTAAGAAAGATGACACACAAGATGACAAAGTTTTAAACTCCAGACCAAAGTCACGTCCATCAAGCCACGTCTCACTCCTCTATGACAGGACAGAACTGTTCCCTGTGGGGCTCCATGGCCTCATCTTTCTTCCAACAAGCAGTTGGGGTTTCAAACTGCTGACATTGTGCTTAGCACCCTAACGATCGCTCACAACACCACCAGGGCTCCGATGATAGACTTAGCAAGAATGAAAGAAAGAATGTAAAATAGCTCATTAATAATTCCATCTTGTTTAAGCATTGAATTTGGGCTCTGGGGATAAATGAAATATAATGTTAAAACTAATTCTGCGTGTTTCTTTTTTATGCGCTGTTGAGCAGAACTGTACTACTGTTAAAGGGGGTTCTGTAGAACATTTCTGGGATGATGTTTTAAAAACCAATATACAGGGATAAGCCCTGGGGAAGGGAACTGGAAGCTTCAGGAGGCTTGAGACTCGAGGCTGGCGCAACTGCTTATCCACTCTTTTATATTTTTTGCTCACCTGTGTATCTTACCTGTTTAACGTGAAATCATTTTAATAGCAGTGTAAAATAAAGTGAATTCTTGAAGACAATACTGCAATCATGTCCTTTATGTTACTACTGGATGGTTTATTCTTAACTATCAGAAAAATAGCTCTCAGGACATGACACTCTTGTGGCTCCTGTGTGTGTGCGTGTTTCCCATTTGAGATAGCCAGAAGCAGGCCCTGTGGGCCCAGGGTCCTACGCTTCCCATCTACCAAAGAAAGCAGCGCTTGCAAGTTTCTAGAGCTTGAAATGTATTTTTGTGGGGGAAATTAAAATATGTTTCCAAAATGCCCTGTATTGAAAGGGAGAGAATAAGTAGGAGTTTAAAAACCCCGGCCTGGGATACAACTTCCACAAAGGAAGTAACTTAATGATCTTGTGGTCATTTAAAACAACAATTTTTTTCCCCACTGACATAAAAATACAGTTGTTTGCTTTTATTCTAAATTCCGTTTACTGTCCTCTTAAATAGAAATCGATTGCAAGGCAACAACTTTGGAAATGAAACCCATGATATAAACTACCATTTAATTTTCTTTTGTGGGGAATCATTTCTTGAATTATAGCCAAAGTTCAGATTCTGTTAATTTCTTCATTATCCGTTTTATTTCTAGTGATCTTCTTCATCACAGCCTTAAAAAAAGAACAATTAAATTCTAAAAGCTACTCAAAGTATTAATTTGTGTTCAGTTAATAGCTTATTTCTCCAACACTGTGAAACGCCTATGTGAACACCCTAATGATAGCAGCATTACCATTTGGCATTAGGTAAAACATAATAAGAAAGGGCTTTGATTAGACTTAAAATGGCAATTTTTAATCACGGTCAAACCTGCTCTGACTGAAGTTTCAGATCTAACCTCTACTATGTTTGGGGGAAATAATGTGTTCTAAACATAGGTCACTGCTTGCATTTATTTTAATTTCCTCATTTGGTCATATCAGGAACCCCGGTGGCATCAGGGGTTGATGGGTTTGCCTGTTAGCCGTCATGCCAGCTCTGTGACATGAACAGCCGCTCCCTGGGAAAAGGAGGACGTGTTCTACTCCCGTAGAGTCACAGCCTCAACATCCTACTACGCCAGTTCTACCCTGACTGATAGGGCCGTTTGGGTCAGAACCAACTGGATGGTGGTGAGTTCTTAGCAGACACAACGAGAGATTCTACTCCAGGCTGGAGTCCCTGACCCCTCAGCTGAGCAATTCCTCTATGGTTTGGTTTTTATAAATTCCTCTACTCTTTCTTCACCTCACTCTTCATTGTCTTTTTCTTTGGGGACAGGACTTTCTAGGCATTTACTGGTACTCATCTGAACATAATTCCTTGAGGGTTCCTGGGAAAGGTCTTGTGCTCAAAAGGCCCCTGTGGTCACACATTTATTGATGTATGAAAGCCAAGATGCAAATCAATACATTGATGTTCTTTTTGTTCCCTGGCATGGAGATGACTCCAGCCCGTGGCGACCCTGTCCGTATGTGGCAGAACTGTCCATCATGTTCTCTGGGCTCTGATCTTTGTGGATGCTGATTGCCAGGCCTTGCCATCTGCATTCCTGTGAATACGTGCTGACATGGTCTGAATTTTTTAATATTATGGTTTTAAAAGGGTGTCCCAGTTGACAAGGAAAGGCAAACTCCCATGCTGAACAAAGGAAAATCGGTGAAAAATGCATGGAAAAATGAGCATACCCTAAAAGGCATTATTGATGAGGTTTCAGACCTCATCAGCAATCTGAACTTGAAAAGCATCCGGGATAAAAAGATTTGGAACTCCCTCCTGTTGCTTAGAGAGGAAAATCTCATGGTTCCTCAGTGTTAGCTTCCAGGATTTGCAGGCTACCTGGAAATGATAGTTTCTTATGTATTAATGTTTACATAACTGCTACTTTTGCAGACATTTAAATTATAGAGAAGAGCAATAGTTACGGGTGAGAAGAAGCCATGTAAATAAATAGAAGGTAAAACTTCCCCCTTCTAGAGGTCAAGCGCTTGCTATTCCTAGCAGAAAATACTGGTGCTATGTGCAGGAGGTTTCTTTTCAGGCCAGTAAAAATGTTTCCCCCAAATGAAAATGTCTCAATTGGGGATATATACAATGGTCTCATGAACCAGATTAGGGCCTCCAGAGGATATGAAACCCAGACCCAACTCACTGCCATCAGGTTGACCCCAACTCACAGCAACCTTAATTGCAAGGGTTCTGAGTCTGCATATCTTTGTAGGAGCGGGCAACTTCATCTTTCTCCCAGGTGGCAGATAGTGGTTTTGAACCTCTAACCTTATGGCTAGCTAGCAGTCCAATGCTTACCCAGCAGGGCCACCAAGGCTCTTTATATCAAAGCCATGCATTTAACCATTTGTCTGCATTTTCTGGAGGTACCTCTGCTCACATTATCCCTCTATTACTTTTCATAAAGCAAAGTAAATTGGAAAAACAGAGTCTTTCGCCTGGGCACTATGTACCTCATAGGTTACATGTAGTATTTTATGACAAAATGAAAATGTGAGGGTATGGTATACTATTTTGAATTGCTCAGCAGGGCTAGCCCAGAGGCTGGGTACTCTTGAAGTGAGAGGAAATAAACTTGGGAGATGTGGGGAAGTGAGTCAAGGGAGGGTCTCCACACCCCTTGTCTGGATCAGCCTACTGGGGGCAGCTCTCTTTGCGTGATTATTCACAGCTTCCCTTTCATGCTAAAAGTGGCCCAGAAAAGGTTAGTGAGAGTGATTATGCAATTTGAAAAATATCATCAATGTTACTGAATAAACAAAGACCATTGAAATGCTGTATATTTTGTTGCATGTATTTTCATCATAAAAGAGATAATAATCAGTGCTCCAACTTGATGATAGATGATATGATTGCTTCTGTTGTTACCTATTGCTGTCTGCCTGGTTCTGACTCACAGCAACCACCCATACAACAGAATGCAGCGTGGCCTGGCCCTGCCCCTTATCATGATCCTTGGAGCACTCCGTGCCATTGTTGCTGAGATCGCTGTGTATCTTGAGTGCTTTCAACCGAGAGGACTCATCTTCCAGCAGGCTATTCCAGGAGTGATATTCCACTGTGATCCATCAGGCGCTCCCCAGCTGATTTTCAGGAGTAGAACATCAGGCCTGTCCCCCAAGTGTACTTTCATCTGGCTCTCTGCTGATACCTGTTCACCACAGGTGACCCCAGGGACATTTGAAAGAGTGATATTGTTTCCATCATCACAGCAACCTACTGTTGTGTGACGAACTGAGAGAGAGTTGGTGAATTCAGGGTAGACATCCAGGAGGAGCAGGTACCACGCAAAGGACCCTCAAACAACCTTCAGACATGAGTGCCAGAGGAAACACTGCTCTACAGGACTTTTCATGACTGGTTTTTCTGAAGTAGTTTTCCAGACCTTTCTTCCCAAGCACCTCTGGATGAGCTCAAATTTCCAATCTCCAGTTAGTTAATAGCCAATGATTTGCATCACCCAGGAACTCCTTCATCCTCTCTCAACCCAACCCCCAAAGCCCCACTGACTTTGAGTAGATTACAACTTACAGTGTCTGTAAGACAGAGAGGAACTGCTCCACTGAGGAGCAGCATCTTTCAGGAACCACTCTCTGAGGAGCAGCTTCTGGGCTTGAACCTCCAACTTCATGACTAGCAGACCTGCCCTTAACCCACAATGTGCCTTCTAAGCCTCTAACAGATCAGAGAAACATATTTCTGCCCCTTGACTCCACACTGCTCCACACTCCGCTGCTTTCTTGAGGCCTGCCTCACATTTCCTGTTAAACAGTCCAGCTTTGGACCTGCTTGGATGAATTATACATCATATTGTTTTTTTAAAAAACATAGTTTAATTAATAAGTGCTTTAAATCTACCAGTTGGGTGTCTTCTTTTCATGTTTCAGGAGCAAGCAAGCAGGTGGCTGTCACAGGAGTGCAGCAAGGTGGCCCTGCACCCCTCCCAGAGATATTCACTCTGGGAGAATACAACTGTGGGGGTGTCAATGGTGATGACACTCAGCTGCTAACCAAAAGGAGGACTGCTCTAGCCCACCCAGAGATGTCCCCCAAAGACAGCCTTCTCTTTTACTTCCAGAAATTCAGAAAGCCACAGGGAGGGGCGTCCTATTTTTGACACACACAGGGGTTTCCTCCACAGCCCATGGTACTGGGACTTCGGTAGAGATGACACTGACTTTGGGGTGATTATAATGCTGGGGTAGCATGAAAAATACTACTGCAGAGAGTTTAAAACCAGGTTGTATCAACACCCGCCACTTTGCCAAGGGCAGGCTAGTCTGTCTGTCTGTCTGCCTGAGACTCCCCAGTCTGCTTTTTCCTTGGCCAAACAAACTTCTTCCAGGTCCCTTTGATCATATTCTCGCTCCCTGCCAAAAATAAACCCTGTTATCCACTGTGTCTGGAACATCCTCCCACTTCCCAAAGCATATTGTTTTTCATCCTGAAATTGATTTTCAAATCATCGGTCTTCAGGTGGGCTTAAGGGATGCCATGATGCCTTTTAATTCATTAAATGGAGAACTTTTTAAAACAACCACAGCAAATGCTGCTTCATGACAAATGCGATGTGATTATCAGTCACATGAAAAGGCAGCGATAGGGAGATCTGTTCATTTGAATGTCAACCAGGAGTGGGAGGGGAAGTTACTGCTTGGGGGGCACTGTGCTTCTTTTCGTGATGACAGAGGAAGGTAGAAAGAGGTCATGGCCATAGTTGAACAACATGATGACTGAAACCCATGTCATGGAATTGGACACCCTCTTACAGGGGAGTCATGGGGAGAAGACATATCAGTCAAAATGCAGTGAGGTGGCAATGAAGCATACAACTTTCCTCTAGTTCCTGAAGGCTTCCTCACCACTACTATCATGGTCCCAATTCTACCTTACAAATCCAGCTGGATGGACTGGAGGAAGTACACTGGTGGAGATGGGAAATGGAAATATGGGGAATCCAGGAATCCTTGGGGCCAGTAGTAAGGCTGGAGCTACTGGATGGGCGGAGGGAAGGTGGAATAGAGAAGGAGAGTGAGCTACAAGGATCTACACATAACCTATTGGGAGGACAGACATTGGAGGAGTAGGAAGGGAGAGGTCGGGAACTGTAAGATATGGCAAAACAATAATAATTTATAAAGTATTGAGGGTTGGAGGGAGAGGGGGTGCAAGTTGGAGGGAAAAGGATGAGAAGCTGATGTCAAGGGCCCATGTGGAAAAGCGGGTGTTTGGAGAAAGATGACGGCAGCAGGCATGTGAAGATGCTTGACACAGTATATGTATTTATGTACTATGAAAAAATGATGTATGAGCCCCCAACAAAATGATTTTAAAAAATGAAACTCGCTGCCGCTGAGTGAATGCTGATTAGGGAGACACAATAAGACACAGTAGAACTGCCGCTGGTGGGGAGACACGTAAAACATGGATGCAGTGGAAGATG
This sequence comes from Nesogale talazaci, assembly GCA_004026705.1. Lineage (NCBI taxonomy): Eukaryota > Metazoa > Chordata > Mammalia > Afrosoricida > Tenrecidae > Nesogale > Nesogale talazaci. Next base: position 3,898 of record PVJH01019966.1, on the reverse strand, counting down.
CTTGGTTGTATATATTTTTACCACCCGCCCCTAGAAACCTCAAATACAACAGTGAAAACTCCCAAATGTTTCCTTCTGACTATACATCGTAAGACCATTCGGTTGGGCAGGCACTGTCTCCAGCCTCCCGGGGCCAGGCTGGATCAGACAGCCAGCTGATGTATGATGTATACACGCAAAATGCCATCAGGAACCCCTGCTTCTCCTTTACCAGAAGACTCTTGTACAAACTGGCCCATCTGGGTGGAAATGACGTGGAGTGAAACTATTTGAGGAACCTGTGCAGGATGTATCCCTGGTGAGTAGAGCACGGAAATGCCAGATGGATTGTCAGTCTCAGAAGACAGCAAAATAGGAGGAACAGGAACATGTGTTTTTTTTTCTCTTAGCATTGAGACGCTCTTATTTCATTTGAGTTATGAGAAAACAAAGCAAAAAAAAAAACCTGCTTCACCGGATGGTTTGATTAAATAAGTCTGCTCTGCTTAAATGGCGAAAATAACTATCAAGAGAAGACTTGCACATGCCAAGTGTGCTCAGTGAAGCAATGTGTGTAGGCAGTGTTGGAGGCAGTGACACAGTGGTTATCTGTGCATAACTCGGTCATAATATCATTGCTGTCTAGACTCCTAGACAATTAGCATCCAGACATACTATAGCTCAGAGGGAAGAAAGCCCTGAAAAGTGAAAGGGGAACAGGTCTGCTTGGAGAGCAAGAGTTGGCTCTTTCTTCTCTAGAGAGGGGTCTGCTGGAGGTTAGCTTGGATTGAGATGGTATCAGGATGGGCTTCCTTTGATGGCTCAGGGTTCGACTCACATTTCCAGAAGTGTGGGTACTGGAAGCAGTTTCACTAAATATTGCGTGTGTGTTTGTGTGTCTCTGTGTGTACAGGTCTCAGAAATAGTGTGGGCTTGGCTCTAGACCACAGCAATAAAGTAATTATTGCAATTATGTGCACTGCACAAATTACTTTTTGTTTCCCAATGCATTAAACGCTCTGCTTCCACTATACTGCAGTCTCTGAAATATGCAGCAGCTTTCTAGACAAAAGTTAGAAACTTGTGAGAATTATTCAAATGGGACACAGGCTTGAGGTGAGCCCATGTCACTTGGAAAATGGTGCTGCCAGGCCAGCTGCTCGACAGAACCCTTTCATTGGGAAAAATGCAGGATCTGTGAAGTGCAGTAAATCTGAGAGCCATAAAATGATATTTGTCTACATTGTGTGTGCATATACACACAGAGAGATACAGACATATATGTGTGTGCACACTGGCAAAGAACATTAAAACTGCCATGAACGAATGACCAGAGGAACAAACAAATCCATCACAGAAGAGGCACAGCCAGAATACTGCCTAAAGGTGAGGATACTGAGACATTGTCACATGTTGCCAGGAGAGAACTGTCCCCGGAGAAGGACATCCTGCATGGTCAATTAAAGGGGCAGCAAAAAGAGATGGGTCCAGAAGGAGCAGATTGACCGACCCAGGGTCTGCAACAATGGTTTCAAACATGACAACATCTATGAGATGGGCAGTGGACCAGGCAGGGTTTCATTTGGTTGTACAAAGGAGAGGCTATGAGAGAGGGCCAGCTCCATGCCACCTCTCAAGGAGGGGAGATATGCATATGTATATATGGATATATACATATTTGCATACAGATGAGGTGTCCAGGTAACAAATGGCTGATTGTTCAGCTATTAATGGGAAGACTGGAAGTGCAAATCCACCTATAGCCATCTACTTCTGAAAGGTCGCATTGAAAACTCCATAGTGCACAGATCCACGCTGAAATGCGTGAATCATGGCCATGGTCACAGGAACTAGCATATCTGATACATGTATGTGTGCATGCGTGTGAGCAGGTTTGTGTGTGTATTCAAGTGTATATGTGAGGAGGCTTCCAAAAGTTGCTAAAAATGGCAGGATAATGGATTTTTCCTCACCCTCTTCGAAGTCCTTCATACAAGAGGAGACTTCAAGAATTTGTGGGAAAATCCCATGATCCTTTATCCATGATTTTTCATGAGTTTTTGGAAGCCCCTCATCTATAGCCACTGTGTCCATCTGTTGTCACGGGGATGTTCCGCTTTTCCACTGACCCTCTACCAAGAATGATGTTGTTTTTCGGCACCCATCAGTCTCACCATCCTCACTCTCCAGCGCATCGGAGCTTTACTTTCTCAAAAGAGATTTGTTGGTTCTTCCAGAAGCCAATGAATGCTATCAGAGCAACACACAGCCTGTTTGTTCACTGGTCAAGTTCCTAGCCCAGCTCTCGCTCACAGAATGAGAAACTCTGACCATTGGGGGACCCATGTGTTCTTCTGCTCAGAGAGAGTTCTTCAGTAGCTGGCCAGAGTTTGAGCAGGATCCACAATCCAATGCATCCAAAAGAGTGACAGGTGAAGTGAAAGCAGGCACCAGCTGAGGGAGTTCTTTCTTTTCTGAATAGTTTTATTGGCATGTAATTCACACATCATACAATCTAATCGTGCAATCACATCAAGAAAGAAATTCTCACAGAGCACCAAGGGAGCAGACAGGGTGGCGATTTCTCTTCGTGGGTTGATTTTTTCTTTCTCTTAAATCAGCTTCCACTCTCAAATTGTTGAAAGCTTTAAGCTGAACATCGATGTTGCCCTTGCAAGGAAAACCCGACACCAGAGATAGAAAAAGAAGGCTTTCAAGGAAGGGTGCTGAAATAACAGCGTTGCTTTTCAAATGGGTACTTAAGAAAATGGCCACTTTAAGTGGCATGGCACCAACATGGTTACACAAGTATTTATTTTCCTATGTGATGTCTGTGTATATTGTGGGTTGTAAGGGGAGCACTGGCCGATCTGGGCCAGGCATAAAGGAACCATTTAGGGGCCTTCAAAATCATTAGGACTATTAGCCCTGACTTGAAATGAGTAAAATGCACACACTTCTGCCAACACAAGAACGGGTTCTGCTACTTTTCAAAGTCATCAGAGCTAGCTTTGCCAGGAGGAAATATTTCAGAGCAGAGTGTCTTCCTGTGCAGCTGTCAGAGACCTGGAACCTACCCTGCAGGCTGTGCCTGTAGTCCGGTCAAAGAGAACCACCAGAACCACCATGAACGATGCTCCCAGGTCCTTCTGTGTTCCTCTCAGGCAGCATGGGTCATCTTCTGAATTGGTGGTGGGTGGGGGGGCACTCTCTGGATGGGGCCTCCTAAGAAGCTCTTCTTGCTAACAAGGAGATCCTTATGTGAAAAAGGTCCTGCCTTCAGCCCTCTACTTCTGTGACGTTCCTGCTGCCCCCCTCAGAAGCATAAGAGAACTGCTGCTTCTGTTGCATGGTGATCAGTTGCCACTGGGTTGGTTCCCATTCATAATCAGCCCGTGAACAGAGAACAGAGCATTGCTCCATCCTGAGCCATCTTCCTGAGCCTCTATTTGAAGCCTCCATAGAGCTCGTGGGCCCGTCCCTCCTGTGGAGGGCTTCCCTCATGTGCAGACCCTCTACTCTAGTAAACGGTGTGTCCTTTTCCTAGTGATGGGACTTTCGGGATGATGTGCCTGAAGTAAGGGAGGCAAAGGCTCACCATCCAGGCTGAGGAGCACTCTGGTTCTATTCCTTCTCAAACACATTTGCTAGGTAGTTCCTCCAGCTAGTCACGGCCGGATCGTCAACCTTTGCAGCCCCAATTAGAATGCCACAGTTCTGCTTCTCTCTTCATGTTGCTGTTGTCCCACCTTCACACACTCGTGAGGAAACACGGAGGGGGGGGTGAAGGGGGGTTGAACCAGCTATACCTTGGTGGTCAAAGTGACAACTTTGCTTAGCACAACTTGAAAGAAGTCCTGTATTAGCACATTTCCCCAACACAATGTGCCCTTTGATCCCTTCACTGCTGCGTCCCTGT
>PVJH01019965.1:27094-41712 GCA_004026705.1 Nesogale talazaci | reverse complement strand
GTCTTCTTTCTAGCACACCCCCACTGTGGCGGTCAATGTGCTTATGTTAATTTCATGATTGAGATTTAGGGGTGGAGTCTGGCCTGTTAATCTGGAGAGAACATTGAGTAGCCAGTGAGGCCTCTGTGTGGGCATGGCTTTCTCCTGAGACTTCTAGGAAATCTCGCGATATTTCCCTCATGGAGATGAGAAACCATCTCCCCCAGTTGTGGGGAGTCAGTCTCACAGACAACGAACTACGGACAAGAAAATGACAGCACCCGAGGAGCTGGATGAGCTGGAGGAGAAGCCGCATGGCCTTACCCTGATGGAACCAGACCTCTGAAGCTGAAGAAACCACGTGGAGAGCCCTGCCAGCACTGAGTTGCCTCTACCACCACGGGGTGCTGTTGATGGACCCTGAGTCCTGGAAGCGAGGAGACCCGGGAGACCCTTGCGAGACCAAGGACTGCACCCACTGGCCTGTGACTTCGTCAGTTGGAAGGACACTTTATAGACTGATATTGGACATATGGGCTACTATCAGACATAATTATGACTTTGGACAGCACTGGGCTGGGATGCTTTCTCAATGCTCCATTCCTCTTGTATATAAACCTTTTCCTTATATCCAGATGCGTGTCTATGAATTTGTTCCTCTAGTCTACCCGGACTAACACACCCACCGAGGCGGAGGGCCCACCATAGTCCCTGACTCAGGACTGGTGCTCTTTAATGATTGGCAGGTAATCGTTTTATCGTGGGGAAGTGAAAGTAGCAAGAAGTTTTCCATTTTCATGGTTTTAAAATGTCCATCAATTACACTCACTGTGTCGTGCTCCTAGCTTTATTTTTTAAGAGTTTTTCTTAATTAAACATTAAGGTATTCATTTTTAACATGGAGGCCAAAGACTTGCCTCCTCCAACAACATGGAGGTCACTTGAAGAGTGAAACAAAAAACAGCTCTTTCAGGAGCCTCAGGGATGGTGTGTGAGGCAGACCCTCTGCAGGGCTATTTGGATGCATGGTTGGGGGAGGGGCATGGGGGGCTCCCTGAGATCAGCTGTGCAGAGAGCTGATCCCTGATCCGAGTTGCTGTGTAGTGAGCACAGAGCACCAGGCGCTGGGTGACCTGGGAAGCCTCCTCATCTGACCAGGTCCCCGTTTCCTCCAATGGAGAAGTGGAGGGGTTGAATCAAGTAAGAGTTCACTGCCTCAGGGGCCTGTCCTGCCTGGTGGCGCCTGAAATTACAATGAAGGGGGCAGCAATCTCTCTGTTGGCCCCAGGCAGGGATGTTGCCCAGGGTTGCCAGAGCTTTCAGAGTCACCAGAAACGTCTCTCCAACTTGAGCTTGATTGGACATCTCCGATTTCTCATTGGGGACAGCCCCCTTGGCATATCATCAGGACAACCCAAGCTCCCACAAAGAACATTACGTGTGGTCGATCAGAAGGTTGGAGAGAAGGAAGGACTCTGCCCTCCATGAGCCAATCACAGCAAGAAGCTCATCTACTCACAACGGTGAAGATGGCCCAGGTCTTGGGGGTTGGGGTGTCATCCTGTTGACAACAGTGACTCCATGGCAACAAGCACCAACAATAACAGCTGTAAACAAATAAACAAAACCACCACAAGGTAAAAAAGGGGGGCGTACATGTATGCTGTAGCCTCTGGTCTCCAATTTCAGTTACATGACCTTTAGAGCCTCCAAAAGCAGCCATTTGAGATTGACACGGGATTGCTTTTTCCTGCTCCTGAGGCCTGACAGGGAGAACAGGGAAAGTGAACCTGGTATTTTCTGCTTTTGAGGTGAGGTGATGAAGCTTGGGATGGAAGCCAGGGGACAGGATTATGGCCTTCAGAATGGAGTAGGGAGGCCATGTAAAGAAGACCACAATCTTCATGACTGGGCTATTAGGTAACATCATGATGACTGGGAAAAAAAATGAAGTTGTCAAGGATGTTGTCTTGCTTTGCCCCATAAGCAAAGCTCATGGAAGCAACAGTCAAGAGGTCAAAGGAGACCTGAGCCCTGGTGGAGTAAGTGGTTGAGTGTGGGACTGCGGCCCACGGGCTTGGCGGTTCAAATCCAGCAGTGGCTCTCAGGAGCGGTGCTGGGTAGCGCCCACGACCACCAGAGGCAGTGATGCTCCAAAACAAACAAACAAACAAAAACAAAAACAAAAAAGAGATCAAAGAAGGAACTGCCTGGGGTTATTCTGCCACACCAGACCTCTTAAAATTGTGGATGAGCAAGGATGTTCCTTTGAGGACTGAGATGCCCCCGACCCAAACCAGGGTCTTTTCCATTGCCTCCTCTGCACGTGACAGACAGTGACTAAGGGTGGCTGATGGAGCTGGCAAAGAAGATTGAAAGTCCCACAGACTGCCAAAAGAACAACACAGTCTGTCTTGGAAGACATACAGCCAGCAGACTCCTTAGTGGCAAGGATGGTGAGACCAGACTCTGGCGAAGGACGACAACCCTGAACAGGATGGACTGCCATGGTGGTGACAACAATGGGCTGGAGCAGAAGTTCAATGGTGAGGAGGGCCTGGGACTGACCCTGCTGTCGCTCTATTGTGTAGACCCAATGGCCCCTGGCAGCCACAGCGACTCCTGTCACCCTGAAGGCCACCACGTCCACTGATGATCATTGTCACACCCCAGGGCCTTCGTGTATTCAATCTGTGGGGCTTTCTGGTCCAAATCAGACCTAGAAGCTGCACTGTCCATGCAGGCAGAGAAGCAGCTGTGTGCAGAGACGAGAGGAGGCTCTGCACATATTTTGTTTAAAAAAAAAAGATAAGAATGAGAAGGGTCATCAGTTAATATCAGCGTTTACAGATTGGGGCTGCTCAGAAGGGAGTCTATAAAACACTCTTCCCAGAGACTCAAAAGGAATATTGATTTTTGCAGAGCAGAGGGGTTCAGAGTCACAACCCTGGCAGGACTGTAGCCACCGCGCCTCCGGCTGGACCTTTGCTAACGGAGACCAGGGTCAACAGAATCAGACGGATTAGAGCCAGCCGGGGGACTATGAGGAAGGCAGGGTCTGGTCCCTGCAAACCTCCCTCGGTGGCCACAGCATGGAGGCAGGGGATGTTCGCCAGCAGACCCGCACCTGGTTATGTGTGGTGGCCGCCGAGGGGGACACCTGCCTCCAGGGACACGCACTCTACGTCTGCAGCAGAAAGGGGGAAGGGAAAGGGCAGGCAGCAGCCAGCGTCTCCCAGGCTTGTTCACGTGATGCAGCAAGAAGAAGAAATTCCCAGAAGGAAACAAACACTTCCAAGCTCCGGTAGGGGCATAGAGAAATGGACATGGCACACTCCAGGTGGTTTGCATCCGGTGAGCAGGGTACAGATACTCAATGGGTGCCTTTTGGTCGGGAAGGGTGGGCCAAAGGGAAGATGGGAAAGGTCACCTTGATGCCTTTGCAAAAGATGGACCTGGTAGCCATGGTCTTCACTGAAGAGGGCCCTGGAAGATGCCCGAAGCAGCAGCGGAAGGCCCCCTTCAGAAGAAGACGGTGATGTAAATCAGAAGGTTGCTTTCCTGGTGGCGACTACCAGCTCGGGACTAGAATTAGGGATTAAAACAAAGACAGCACACCCAGGTCATCAACCACATCTTCATTCTTGCTGCCCACGATGCTCCTCTTCAGCTTGACCTCCCATGAGAGCCGTGGTTCTCAACCTTCCAGATGCCGTGAGCCTTGAATACAGGTCCTCATGCTGTGGCGAGCATAAAATTAAAAACCATAAAATTATATTCATTGCTACTTCATCAGTGTCATTTTGCTACTGTTATGAATCAGATGACCCCTACAAAGGGGGCGTTTGACCCCCCCCCACCCCCGGCATCATGACCCACAGGTTAAGAACCACTGCTGTCGGTTCTGAGCAGCGAATGACTAGACCCAGTGTGACTGGCAAGGGTGGGGTGTTGGCTCCTTTACCCACCATGGGAAGCGCTGGGAAGCTGCTGTAGAGATTCCTCCAGGAGTTCCTGTTGGCCCCCGTGTTTGAAGGTGTCTAGCAGGATCCACGGCCTGGTTAGGAGGTGGAAGAGGAAGCATTCAGTAACAGAGACTGGGAAGGTTTGGAGAAGACAAGAGAGAGGTCTTCATCTATGCTCTGTGTTTCTGTAAAGCAGCCGTGCCTCTAGAAAACGAGGCATGGATGATACAGACCCCCACAGAGCCCATCCCTCCAGCCGGGGGAGGTGGAGATTGGAACAAAGGAATGACTCTGACGCTGCTCCCCAGACACTGTTCCACTCTGTGAAAGCAGGAGGGAGAGACACTAAAGCCACCCCCCACCCCCAGTCTTCCCACATGTGCTGCAGAGCAGACATGGGCCCCTTGGAGCTGTCTGTCGGAGCAAAAGTTTACTGCCCTGAGCAGTAAAGTTAGACACCCACACGAGAGGTTCTGCAGAGCATAGGGGCTGCCCAGTGATGAGAGAAACCACCCAATGGGGAGAAACTGCCAAGCAAAGGCAGCCACAAGCATTCGGGGCGGGGCCTAAGGAGCTGACAGGAACCCAGGAGAGGGAAGCTACAGGGGACAGCAGAGGGCAGGCCATGGTGCTCAAAGAACCTTCCAGCCAGGGAAGGCTCCCTTTGAAAGCCCACAACCTGACCCCTTGAAAGCGGCTGCAGGGTGGCTCTAAGAGGACTGGCATGGGCAGGGAGGAGGAGGCTATTGGTCAGCAGAAGAGAGAGCCTAGAACTAGTCCTACCACAAGGCCAGTTTGACCTGGCCATACTCAAGAGGTCCGTAAGCTATGGAAGGATGGGGGAGCAAGGGGCGAGGAGGGGAACATCTGTTAGGGCCATGCAAGTGAAGCCTGTGAGGAAGAATGGGGTGGGATTGGGGAATCAAGCTCGAGAAATGAGAATCATTAAGCCCCCTGGAGGGAGGGGGGTGGCAGTAGGGAGAAATGACTGACACCAACTGCGCCCACACAGAACTTCTAGGAAGTCCCAAGCATGGGATAAGAGACGAAAGGCCCCAGAGGTAGGATCTCCGTGCCTGGTTTATCCAACGTCAAATCAAGATGGCGTCCGTCCTCCCAGAGGTACTCCAGCCTGGATCCCATCAGCCTGAGACGGTCTGAAGCTAGCAACCCTGTAAGGCAGGGGAGAACTGCCCTGTGGGTTTCTGAGACCGCAACTCTTTACAGAGCTAGAAAGCCAGCCATGTCTTTCTCCCTGATTGCTGCTGGAGGTTTCCCACTGTTGACCTTGTGCCTAGCAGCCCAGTGTGTGACCACTGTGCCACCAGGGCTCAAGGGAGACCTCAATGTAAAGGAGACATTTTAGACAACTGTGCTCATCCTGGTACACTCGAGAAACAAATTCATAGATACTAATATGTGTAAAGAAAGAGCTTTGTATAAAAGAACAGTTGTATAGGAAAACATCCCAGCCTCACTCAGGTCAAGTCCATAAGTCTGATAGAAGGCCCTATGTCTGATACCAATCCATAATCCTTCTTCAGACTCACACGACACATGCACTGACACTAAACGCAGGAAGATCACAGGCCAGTGGGTAGAAAGTCTTGTGGATCCAGTGGCGGGGGAATTCTCTCCGCACTGGCAGGGGTCTCCACATGGCTCCCCCAGCTCCAGGGCTCAGTTCCATCAGGGCTCTCCATGTGTCTTGTCAGCAGGAAGATGAAGCAGAGAGTGTGTGGGTCTAGCCTCCAGTGAGCTATTTATCTCCTTTGAGATCATCGAGCTGCGACCTGGTTGACAGGCTAGACTATACCCCTTCGCAAGTTGACAGGAGATGATGTCACTGCCACAACAACCATTCTAGAATTTTCTGAGTGTGGAGTTTCTCCCTAATCGGAGCGATTAGGAAAGTGAGGGCTTATGCACAATGACACATCAGTTCACGAACATAGTAAGAGTCAGGTACAGAGGAGGGCCTCCAGGAGTACGTTATAATGTAGCAGCACATGCCACTCAGTCAACTTGCCCAGCGATGACCCTGCCTCTTGTTTCCCCCAAACACCTTAAGGCCTGAATGTCATTTAAATATTTATGAAGAGAAACGGTTAGCCAAGTTCATTAAATTAAGCCATGTTTACACTTCTGTTACCGACACACTGTTGCTTTGATTAGGGTAAGCCCTCCCTGTTTCGATGCTCCTCGTGAATGCTGACCTCGAAGATTAAGCGGCTCTCGCTCACGAGTGACTCAGTTCTCATCCTGGTACCTGGACACAGGCTAGTGTTTTGAGAGCAGGCTGACCCTCAGGAAAGCTCGGAGCTTGCTTTATCTAATGAAGGGCTGGTTACCTGGCCCATCAAATCCCACGGACAGAATCTGAAGGGAAGATGGTCCCTGGGATTTAGCCTGGCCTTCCCTACAAGCCAGTCACTCTCCCATCTCCCTGAGCTTTCTCTCCCTGAGCCACCACTCTCCCAAGTCACACGTCCCTACGGCAAGGAAGCTGGCCATGCATCGTGCCAGCCCTCAGGCACTAACAGGATTTGTCAGAGATTAATGAAGCCCTACTTCATAAGACTCAAGGGGGAGAAGCCTAGGAGTTGCAGGGAGGGGTGCAGAGAGCAGGGCTGGATCTCTGGACAATTTAAAAGGGGCCAAGGGTGTGTGGGAGTTTTTCCTCCCTCCCTGGATCGCCCTGTTGAAGCAATGAAGACACCAAAGTTCAGAAGAATTGCAAGACTCGATCAGAGTCACCCAGCTAGTTCTCCGACTAACAGGGATCCTGGACTTCATGTCCAGGCCAGAGCTCTCTCCTCCAGGGTGCCCTATACCCTGCTGGTCCACTCACTGCTGCCCTGGCCACCTGGAGGGCCTGAGCCTCCCACAAAGGAAACCTAGTGGTTCTGCATCTGGACATGATCTTGCTGATGAAACCCTCAGAGTCGAGGAACGATGTAGGCACGAGGTTAGACTTTGCAGCGTCTTTCTCTGAATAGAGATGAAGAAATGATGCAAACATGAGATTGCTTATGTACAGTATGGTATATCCATGAGCTGGAGTACTATCTAGTTATTACAAGGAAGGTTGTAACTAATGGAATGGCATTCACGACACATGTTCAGGCGAAAAGAGGCTGTATACAACACTGTGTATGGCATGCTACCACTTTTGCAAAGTGTGTGTGTGTGTGTGTGTGTGTGTGTGCTCATGTTGGTACGTGTACCCATATAGGGAGTAATTGTAGATGAAGGACTAGGAAGCTGGGAACAGTGGCTGCCTTCAGAGTATTGACGTCTGCCTCTGACACAGAATGGGTGTTCAATGAATTGCCATGATTGGCGAGAGGAAGCTCACCCTACCTAGCATTTACTTTCCACATAGCAGAAAAGAAAAGTCTGTGCACCCCATTCTCCTTACTCCCCAGAGTGGACAGTGGAGCTCGTGCCAAGGTGCTCTGGTTCTGAGGCATGAGTGAGCATCGGTAGCAAACACCGTCTGAGTCTGCCGTGTCTGCCCAGGCTACATCGGGCCCCGGAAGCCCAGCCTCAGAGCCGAGCGCTTACCTCATCCTGCCAGGACGAGAGGCTGGCCAGCCACAGCAGCGCCCCACGGGAATGCTTAAAAATGTTTCCTAGACGCCGTCTAACGGGAAGTAATATTCTCCTCAGTACAAAAGACACGCACAAGTGGCCCAGACCCAGACTCCAGTAAAAAGACAGAACCCCCTCTCGAAGCTCATAGGAGCGAGCCAGCATCGGAAGTGCCAGGCTGTTGGTTTCTCTCCTTCTTAGAGTGTTAAAAATTTTATCAAAGAAACAGACGGATTAGATTAAAACGTCAAAGCCATCAAAACATAGTGCAGAATGTTTATAGCACAGAAAGCAATAAGCTGCCTTCTTTTCAATACTAAATTCCTTATGTCTCTTAATGGATGGTTAATAACTTTCGAGGCTGTTTTAAGAGAAATTTCGGGAAGAGAGTTCTGATCGATTGAATATCCTGGTGGTTGGGAGTTCGCATGCACTGGGAGCTTTGAAAAAGTTCTGGGAGAAAATGGAATTGAAAGATAATGGAATTTTTCCACGAACACTCAGGTTCCAGAATTGAAAGAGTATGATTTTTCCAGGAGCTTTTTTGAGGGATTTGTGAACTTTTTGACAATGGGGGTGTTTGCATAACTCTTCGCTGACTTCTGTTTTGTAAGAACAGAAGCAACTGCTATTTTGAGACCAAGTCATGGAGGCTAATTTGGCACTAACATCAGAGAAGATTCTGCCCTCCAGGACTCGCAAGTGGTCTAGGGAATAACAGACAGGAGCCTTCCTCGCATCAGCTGTCCGCCAGCCACCCTCTCTGCTCTGGTCTCAGGAAGCTGGGGCTGCGTCCTGGCTCAGGTTGGAGGCACGGCCAGTGGGTTTGGCCGAACATCCTCCAAGCCTGAATTCTCTGGCCTGGAGGTCTTCGGGTCTAATCCTTGTCACACTGCCAGGAAGTGCCTGAAAAAGACAGTGGTCTCCCAGGCCTGAGGGTGTAGGGACATAGCCCTGGAGAAGAAGACAAAGGCTGGATGGTGGGCATCAAGATTGGAGACCCTGGTGGCAGGGTGAGGGGGTTCAGGGTTGAAGATGTCACACAGGGGTGGTGGGTGGAGGCACAGTTTCCTTGGCCAGCCTTGAGGTTGTGGGCTCACCCAATGACCAGGGGACCACCTACCCAGGGGGATCAAAGGCATTATAATGTTAAGAAAAACCGCCCCCTCTCTACCACCCACCTCACCTCCCTCCTCTGAGGTGGTACCAGGGGTGGACCATGTGATTCAGTGGGTGGGGAAACTGAGGCTTAGAGAGATCACAGTCTGTTGGAGAGCCTGAGCCCATCCTGACCAGGCTAGGAAGAGCCCTTAGAGCGACTAACTCCTGCCATCATGACATAAACTGACAGAGTCCCCCAGGTTGGCCCTGGTGCCAGTAAAGCCCAAGAAATGGGTTGGCTCATCCATCCGAGAGTGAGAAGACCCAGTTCCCCGCTCAGCCCCACTGAGGCCATGCCCTGCTGTGCTGCCTATGGGAGGATTTAGGAGACCAGTCAGAACACTTGACTTCCTCCAAGAAACATCCCCACCCCCACCCCCTGCCCAACAAACACACACAGATGAAGGACTGGCTGCAGGGTAGAGGGTCGGGGAGGAGGAGGGCAGGGAGACAGGAAAGGAGGGAGTGGGCTTCCCCTTTTACTTGGGGAATATAAAGCCCACCACTCCCAGACCTCTCAGCACACACTCAGCGGTAAGGGACACTAGCCACAATGCATCTTGCAGCTCATCAGGGGAAGGCTGGGATTTGGGTTAAGCTGGATGCCGCCTGGGAGACCCCAGCTGGCCTGGCATAATCACAAGGCAGGGAGAGCGCACCCCCTATTGGGCAGCTTTCCCTCACCAGATGGCCCCTAGGCGGGGTGCTCTGAGGGCTGAGAGAGGGCCCTAAAGGGCTCCAGGCTCCTGCCAAGTGTCCTGTGCTCAGACCCCACCGCCCAGCCTGGATTTCTTCCAAATGAAGCTAGAAAGAGGGTTGGAAAGAGGGGTGAGGTGGTAGCACAGGGAGGTACAGACAGACAGAGAGAGACACACACACACTGCTGGAACTTGGGGTGGGCAGGAAGGGAAGATGAAGGATGTTCATCTGGCTTCCTCACCAAGAACCACTTCTCTACAGGAGAAATTTAAGAAGCTTCTTACAGAGGCGCTTTCCCTTTGGGCCATTGTTAGCACCCGTCCTCAAACTGGAAGACAAACTAAATGGAGCCCACAGCAACTGGGATTTGGGTCTTCCTTAAGTTCCTCTTGTGCTCCTTTGGCTGAGCGAGGAGGCAAAGCTTTGCTATGTACCTATGTTCATGTAAGAACCTGCGGCCAGGACCAGCATGTGGCCTGGGGGAGCCAGTGGGGAAGGTGCAGTGTCTGAGCAGCGTTGTCCACTAGCAATACAGCATGCAAGCCCCCTATGCCAGGCTCAGGCATCTGCGTCCGTTTTCTAGTAGTCTTCTTAAAGCCCCATTCATGGAAGGACAGAGAGACACGTGGAATTAATTTCAATTACCCATTTTATTTAAGCTAATAGATCCCAAGTGCCATTTCCACCTGTGATCAATATTTTTAAATGATGGATGACGCGGTGAGCATTTCACTTCCGTTTTGTCATCTGACATCTTCAAAATTGGGTCTTCATTTTATGTAGACCAACCCCCTGGTCACTGCGTAGAGACGCCCTGAGGGACAGAGGAGAGCTGCCTCTCCAAGCCTTGAAGGCTACGGTCGCAATGGCAGCAGGTGGCCCCATCTTCCTCTTGAGGACAGGCTGGGGTGTTGGGCTCGCCTTTCACTTAGCAGCCGAGCACTTTACTCCTGCGTCACTAGGGCTCCTTGATGTGCTTCGGCTAGCCCCCTGCCAGGCACACACCAGTCTCGGTGGCCATTGTCCTAGCCAGTCGGGCTCTGGGAGGCCAGCATTTTGTCAACAGAGCCAGCACACAGCTTCTCACCCACGATGACGCGACCCTGTGTGTGTCCCACACACTCACAAGCGCTTGGGCGTTCTCCTTTTCCCACAGAAAATATTTCTTCTGTAGGCTCCTGAACCTCCCCGCCCCCCAAATTTAGACCCAATTGTGGTCTGTAAGGTGGCTGCTTAAAATCCATACAGAGCAAGTCATACCTGCTCCGCCACTGCCACCCCTCCACCCACCCACTGAAAGCTTTCACACTCCACAGATAGATTTGTCAGGTTGACATGTGTTTGATGCCATGCGTACTACCTGAATATCCCTTGTTGGGCCAAGGACCCTTGAGGGTCTCTGAGATGCTTTGGGGAAACCCACAGGTCCAGACGCTGCAAAATAACAGGAGGCTTGGTTGTCCTTTCCACTCTCACTCTCTAATGACTGTGGACTGGGGGTTTCAGTAGCTACATGGTGGGTGATCACGCAAGACCCAAGAATCCCCAATGCTGCACGAGCTGAGCACAGGCTGTGTGAGTCAAGAGATCAGCGGTTTGAACCCACCAGCCTCTCCCTGGGAGAAAAATGTGTCAGTGGGCTCTGTAAAGGTTACAGCCTTAGAAATCCCAAGAGACACATCTACTCCACCCTGTAGGGGTCCCGAGGGTCTGGATTGACTCCACAGCCATGGATTTGGTGCAAAAAAAAAATCAATAGAGAAGTAATTGCGGGAACCTGGAGATGTGTTGAAAGTATTGAAAAGCAAGGATGTTACTTTGAGGACTAAGGTGTGCCTGACCCAAGCCATGGTCTTTTCAATGGCCTGACTGTCCGACTTTCATCTACGGCACTGAAAATATCATGGACTGTCAGAAGAACAAACAAATCTGTCTTGGAGGAAGGGCATATTTTCGGGTCAGACTGGCCCCTGGGACAGGATGCTGTACTTGGTCAAGAAGAGGGGTGGTGAAAAAGAGGAAGTCCCTCCACAAGACAGACTGACACAGCAGCTCAACAATGGGCTCAGACAGAACCATCGGTGACACAGGACGGAGCCGTGTTTTGTTCTGTTGTACAAGGGTCTTGATGATGTGGAATCCACTCAATGGCTCTTAGCAACAACAACAACAACAAAAAAGCAATAACAGAGAGTTGCTACTAAGTCAGAGATTTGCCAAAATACAAAGTGATGTCATTCTTCTCACCAAATTCAAATGGCTGTTCTGACTACGCTTCTTTGTATCAGAAAATACAGCTCTTCTTCATAAGAATATTGTTTAGGGTAGTATTAGCAATGTGTTCATTATTGTTTCAAATAAATGGACTTTTCTTCATTTTATTAAATTTAATTTCAGATGCAGTAAATATTATGAGGTTTATTCCATATCATCGAAACTTCTTTAGTCTCCAAACTTTTCGTGATTGATTCTGAAACCAGAACACTTAAGAATTCTTTACCTGACATGTGCCAGGCTCTGTGCTTAGCTCTGAAAACACTAAGTAAAGGAGTATCATTCAAGGAAGTCCCTCAAGGAGGTCCAGTTCCTGGTGGGTCTGCCCCCCCTTTACCCGGCTACTATGACCTCTTACGAGAAGCCACTAATTGAGTCATCTTGAAGGTATCCTGTCCAGAGAAATTGGTGACTGGATTGTAACTTAGGAGTTGAGTGATCATCTGATTTATTACCCCCATTGGGATACTTTATTGAGTCAAAAAGACTTTGGTTACACTGGAATGGCTATCATATTGTTTAACTCTCTGACAAACGGGCACAAACTCTACAGAGAAGTTTGTGTGTCCTCTTGAAAATAACCAGAAGTACAGGTTGGGAAAATCCCTGTAGATGGGAACAGGAAATGTGGCTGCTATTCATAGGTGGGGGATGCTAAGGATCCCCTCAAGACAAGGGCCTGGGCAGCTGAGGCCTGAAGGGAGAGAGTCCCTCCAAAGAACCTGGAGGGAACCAATGCAAGAAATATAATCCAAGCTTTCTTGGGGTTGCCATCCTGGGCGCTGGGCCTATCTCGGTTGTGGTACATTTCTATGACTTGCCATCAAGTGGCAACTCACAAGTGGACTCACAGTGACCCCAGAGAGGAAAAGAATTCAGTGTTGCCCAGCCCCACGCTGTCCCCAGGATCACGGCTGTGGTTGAGCCCATTCTTACAGCCGCTGGGTCAGTCGAGCTCATCCAAGGTTTTTATTCACTTCGCCAAATACGAGGTCCCCTTTCAGCAGCTGGTCCCTCCTGATGGCGTCTCCCACGGAATAATATCCCATCGTGGTCCATAGGGTTCTTGTGAGCCCATCTTTGGAAGCCAACTGCCAGGGCTTTCTTGTCTGCTGTAGGCCTCTGTCCAGCTCATTGTCCTTTATTAAAAAATGGAAGTGGATGCTTGTGGATCACACAGCAGACACATCATGAATAGGGTGAGGTTCGCTGTCAACGACATTTGGGGGTACCAGTTGAGCAAAAAGTTGACGTGGTTTCTGTAAACTCGATGCCATCATTGTCCTCCATGAAGAAGAGGTTAAGGTTATCCAATTGAGTTTGGCCTTTATTTTATTTTAGATCCCAGAAAGTTCCCAAATTGCCTACTAAGAGCCTCTGATGAGCAGAGCGTTCGAACTGTCATATATTATGACTATTCCAAAGTGGACAGGAGCATGTGGGGATGGAAAGCTTCCTGATTTGTTCTGGAAGCCTCATGACTTTGACCAAGCACACAGCTCATGCCTTGACCCACAAACTGAGCCTGAGCAGTGCACTGAGTGGGGGGGGGGGGGGGGAGAGAGATACAGCAGCCTCATTTGAGCCAGCTGTGAAAAATTAGTTTGGAGCTCAGCTATTTGCAGCCCACAGAATGCAATGCCCTTGTCCCCAAGACACTGTCTTTGTTCACTGGTGCTACCATACCAAAATACCATGTGATGGGTGGCTTAACAAGCAAATACTTATTGTCTCACAGTTCTGCCAGCTAGAGGTCTGGATTTCAGGTGTTGGGAGGCCATACCCTCTCTCTCTGATGACTCTAAGAGAAGATCTTTCCAGGTCTCTTCCAGCTTCTGTAGCCCTGCGCATTTCCGGGTATTCCTTGCTTGATGTGCAGAGTCTCATGTGCTGTCTTCCCTCTGTGTGTGTTCCCCTGTTTCCATGTCTGTCCTCCTGGATGGAAGACCACTCCAAAGGGGTTGGGATTAGGATCCACCCCTGCTCTGGAATGAGTTTGTTCACTTCATGGATAAGAAAAGCAAGCTCCTGTATCCAAACCCGGTCAGGGTCACAAGTTCGGGGAGTTAAGACGTTCACCTAGCAGTGTGGGAAATCCACAGGCTCAGGCAAGTCGGGGACGATGGTGTCCAATCCCAGTTCTGGCCAGCTCTGAATGGAAGCACAGGAAAGCTGAGGAGGAGGCCCGCCTCAGCCCCTGCTTAGCTGTGGGCCTTGCCCTTTAAGTCCTACTTTTTGCATCAGGCAATGAGATAAAGCCTCCTGGATGGCGTGAAGGCCACAGTTACACTCGTCGAGGAGCTTTGCGGGGAGGTTCATAGGGTAAGGGGTACAGTGGCGATCATGTGCAAAATCAAACCTGTACCACTGCGTCCCCACCCCAGCACACAGGTCTTGCTTTATACTAAAGTCATGGCTGGGTGGCAATTGAGAAAATGATGATTACCCTTCTCACAGTTGCATGCAATGAAAGAGAGCGAGAAAGAGAGAGAATGGAGGAAGGGAAGATGGAGGAAGAGAGGCTGGAGATAAAATTAGAGAGACAAGATTGGTTCCTTTAACTTGAAATTCAATCCTGTCATCTCCTTGACAACTGGCCCAGCCAAGGGACAGGGGGCAGAGGTCAAGTCCCAGGGGCTCACCTGCCTCAGCAGAAGCCCAGGCCTGGGGCGTGGTCTTCCCGGCGAGCTGGAAACCCAGAAGTGGGAATCTCAGAGACGGACTGCACAGCCTGCCGTCTTCTCTTGGCTGAGGGCTGGTGGAAGGGCTGCTGGGTTGCTGCCTCTGGGGACTCGGGGACTCTGAGGACACCTCAAGGGGCAAGCCAGATGGAGTCAAGAACCCGACTTGGAGTCTGGTGACCCGCCCAGAGCTCAGTCTTCCAGGAGACAATGGCCCCTGGATCTTCCCTTCACCCACAGTCTGAGAAACAATGCCGCCCGAAGG